>JAQIWU010000262.1:0-30517 GCA_034696445.1 Isotomiella minor
GAGCTATATGACACATGACACTGATACTTTTCTTTTCACCTTATTTACAAAGAATCTCTATCTCTACTACACACAAATCTATTGTAAAGAGTTTGGAATGATTCAATGGATGAGGAAGAAGAAGAATCCTTAACATTCGAGTCTCCTGATGATAATGACTCCTTCATTTCTACAGTAGCGAGGTAACAACTCCATTCCTGGACAAATTCCAGGGACAGGATTTTCACCAAGGCTTCACCTCCTCCTTTGTTCAAGGCTAACTTGTCTGAAGCCAAGGTCTTGACACACTTTCTCCAGTCTCCGTTGACGGTCTTGAGTACCTCTGGAAAATCTATATGAAAAAGAAAACGCTTTTATAGTTTGACGAAAAAAAGTCATACAAGATTTTGAATTACTGCATACTTCTAGCCGTTGCCTTGACATCCACATGGGCTCGGAAGCCCAGGGGTGGGAGGGTCCGGAAGGAAGGGTCCAGGGTGTGGAGACTGCTCCAAGGGACTCTGCGGGTTTTACCGTAGTCGATTTGGTACACGGACACGAGTTCCATTCCTCGTTCAATGAAGGGCTTAGCGTCTTGGAATGACTCTGCCAGTTTGACCCTTGTAGAAAATAAAGAAACTTCCTTGCATTATTGGTCACATACGAAGCTTCCATTCTTAGCCTTACCTGGACACTCGGACGTCGTCAAAGTGGTCTGGGTCAGCCCCTCTCCCTGTCCCTCCATAGAATAGGGGGACATGGGCGAAATGACCCGACTCCCCAAGGTGATACGGGAGCAAACGAGGTTTGAGACGACGCCAGTCTTGAGAGTAGTGCTGGTACAGTCCCACCTCCATCCCCTTCAATCTAGGGACGGAGTCCGGTGGATAGATCTAAAGGAAGACGCATGAATTTTTAGAGATTAGCAATATTTTAATTTAAAGACTTTTACCGTGACACAGACGCCACCATCCGAGGGTTGGTAAGCCTCGTCGTAAGACACCACGACCTTGTAGACTTCTCCCTCAAGGAGAGGAGGACCTGACGGGATGATTGCGTCCTTACCTTCTTTCTTCTTCCTACTACTCCCACTTTCACTAATAATGCTACCCATAATTATTCAATTAATTCAAGAATTTTTGTGAAAGAACCAAAACCAAAAAATATTCTCTTCTGGAGCTCCTTTCCTCCTCAGCTCTTGACAAAATGAATGAATGAATGTCACACACGTGCGAAGGTGAAGTGAAGATTCTCACGTGGCTGAATGCACAAAGGAAAAAGCCGAGAGAGAGTCCTTTGTTTGGTCACGAGTTGTGGATTGAAAGAGCGAAAAAAAAAACAAATATTCGTTTCTGCACTGGAATTCTCCTTCCTTTGTTCTTGTCAATCTACTTACTGTCCTACCCAACAGGAGAACCAAACCACCAAAATTCTGAGAATCACATCCTGCTTTCCAACACCATCATCTTGATTGATGCATTATCCATTTTTATTGACAAGTCAGAGACTTTTTCATTGTAAACGTTTAGGTTTGTAAATATTGTAAGTCAAGGTAATCTGTCATACTACCAACTAACTATAAATAAAAGAGAAAAGAGATTACGTATTAATAAACAACAACGTAGCTAAGTTAAGTCAATCTAAAAACTATAGGAATCGTTATATCTTGATCCTCCTCTAATCTCGTCTCTCTCAGGTCAAACTTAAAGTCTAATACAAGAGGATTCGTTTTTCCACAGGTTTCCGACAAATGGGACACTCTGCAATGCGGTCTCCACAACTTTGACAAGTCCCATGGCCACAGAGGAAGATGAGATTCTTCAGCCTGCAAATAAAACAACATGAATCCATCATTAAATATGCACCAAAAAAGGTCTTTAAAATGAATACCTATCCAGGCAGACTGGACATCCGGTCTGAAAAGACAGAGAGAAAGCATAGATTAGTTTTTGTTTCGTTTGCTTCACCAAAGTCATTTTGCTTTTCGCTTCCATATAACGAGTCTCATACCTGTTCCTTAATGTCCTGCAACTGTTGCTGAAGCTTCTGCACGGTATAATCCTTCGCCCCGTTGTTTAACAGCGGTCCTCCTCCTCCCCCTCCTCCATAAGCCCCACCAGGGAGAGTCAGCCCTGTGTTATTGGCATGGTTGATATTGTCCCCTGACACAGCCCCTCCTCCTGATCCGGATGTTGTTGTTGTTGTATGACTACTTAGAAGATTAGCCTCCATACTTGGAGACAAGTTACATGGAGCCAATGCCACCGTCGTCGGCACAGCGGCCGCGGCCACGCCAGCCGTGAGATTGCTGTTGTTCGTGTTTGAGGTATTGTTGGAAATCACGTTCGCCCCAGGGCCCAGGACAGAGGAAGAGGACGCTCCTCCAGCTCCAAGCATTGCATTGTTGTTGTTGTTATTATTGTTATTGGCGTGTTGATTGCTGTTGTTGTTGTTGCTATGGTTATTATTATTGACGTTTGCGTTGTTGGCAGGGGATAAGGCCAGAGCGGCGGCCAAGTTGTTAGAGGGGCCTTGATTCTTCATCTGCTGATTTTTCAAAGGGACGAGGACTGGGCTCATCCGGTCGATATGAGATCTAGGAATAGAACAAAGCTAAATTAGATTTCAGAGTTGCTATGCTTAAGTTTTAAAGAGTGAAGATTTAGCAACCTGCAGGTCACGCATTTCTTCATGAGCGCAGCACAACTGTCACAGGCACACTGTAATGAGACAAACAAACATAAATTGAGGAGACTTCACGAGACTTTACTGAGATTGGAAGCTTCTTATGTGACAAATGATCATATAAAAAGGCTTCATTGCTATATAGTTTGCTTACAATATGTCCACAAGGATGGAATGCCACCGTCGCCCGTCGATCTGCAAAACAAAGTGAAAGTTAAGTACCTCCGCTTTCTCCAGCTGAAAGTCGACTTACCCGAACAGACCAGACATTCTTCAATCTAGACAAAAGTCACGGAAAAAATGAGATTAGTTTAGTTTAGTTTAGTTACCAAAAAGGAGATGGATATAGCGAACCTTCGTCCGGTGTGACACAGGGGCTCTACACACGAGACACTTTTTGACTCTAGACCCACAACTCTCACAACAAGTGACATGTCCACAAGGGACAAACACCACTTCCCTCGGAGAGTCAGAGCAGACGACGCACAAGTCATCCGAAGACGATACAGACGAGGAGGAACAAGACTCTGGTACCACTGTGGTTGTTGGAGGGTACCCCAGGGATGAGAGACTTGGTGTAGGACTCGTGGCTGCTTTTCCTCCTCCTGACCCTTCAATCTGACTCCTGAAAGGAATGCCAAAAAGACCATCATTTAGGCAACTTTATACTTTAGGAGCTTCGCATGAATTATTCTACAAAAACTTTGCCCTATGGCGTCCACCAGAAATAATTGACTGTTTCTCTACCCTCACATTAGAGAGAGAAATAGCTGAAGGGCTACATGCTACAAACTTTGAGAAAATAAAACAATTCATCAAATTGATGATGGAACCAAGAAGAAGAAGCAGGTCTCATAAAAGACGCCATAGTTCAAAAACTTTCTCTCCTCCACATCCACACTCACTACTTTTCCTCATCCCTTCTCCAATCATTGGAACGAAGGAAAGGGATGTAAAACTATAAAACAACTAACCAACATACATCAACACTTTTCTTCTTCTTCTTCTTCTTCTTCTTGTACTTTACTTTTGTGCATGAAAACACTTGACTGTGCGACTTTCACCTATGAAGCATGTATCATTCATTCATTCATAGCAATAAAGTGCTTTCTGGTTCCTTTCGTTTTGGATTATTAATAGAAAGTTATTGAAGGTGACTCCAAAGATACTATCTTATCTTATCTCTTAGATGAAAGAAAGAAGCTAACAACTAAACTTAGTTAACTTTTTATATACAGATTGCATTCCAAAGGAGGAGGAGAAAGTAAAGGAACACAAATTTATCTATCCATCCGTATCTCTCTCTATGTGTCGGGTAGAATCAAGGAAGAAGATACCCGACGACGACTTTCTTTCGAGAAAGTAAGGGCTTAAAAAAGTCTCTTTCTACAAGACAAAACTAAACTAAATCGACCCCATTCAACTTTCTTTCTCCATACAACACAAAGTTTTGACTGTACTTACGTGACACTCCTTTCACTACGGCATTGAGTCAGAGCTCGACAGAGACTTGGATCAGGGCATAAATCCAATGGACCTAAGAGAGAAAAGGTTAACTTAACTTGACCACACAAAAGATACTAATTTTGTGTTTATCGAAACTTTACTTTGTGTCTTCTTATTCCGTATGGACAAGTCTGCTCCATGAGCTGCGAGGAAGCAGGCGATGGATGCAGAGGATTTTCGATCCGCTCCTGAGGGTCCTAATCCCATTAGGAGCTAAAAAAACATAATTTTTTAAGTCTCACAAACAATAAAGAAATTATGTTTGTCTGCTTTCACTCACTTTGCTCACGTCTTGAACGTCCTGGAGTTGTCTCAACTGAGACAGGGTGTGATGACGAAGGGCTTCATGGAGTGGGGTGTCCCCGTCTTTGTCCGCCAGATTGAGATTAGCACCAGCACGGACCAGAAGCCGAACGATTTGTGCATGCTGACGTTCCACAGCGAGGTGGAGGGCTGTTTGAAGGTTGATGTTTTGCAGGTCCAGGTTTGCACGGCCTTCTCGTACTAGGAGTTCTGCAACCTGGAAGTGAAAGCAATCAATGTTTAAAAGGGTAATGAATAAACGACCTAAAAGTCGGTGTGGAAAGTATCAGAGATATTCTTGACAAAACGACAGAAGTACATAGCTATCTAAAAGTTGGAAAGGACTTTCACTTTCACCAAGATGATGTATCCATCCATCTAAATCCAAAACATTGTGTCCTACCACCACCATTTGTTTATTTATTTTACCTTGTTATTTTATGAGATAAACGCAGGGACAATAAGGAGGAGTACTACATAGAAAGGGGAGGAGGAGGAGGGGAAAAGTCAAGTGAAAGTTTCGTCAAGATTGATAAAACAAACTTTCTCCTGTGGGAAGAAGTTAGAGAAAGTCAGTCAGTCAGATGATGTTGTTGTTGATGTTCTCTACTACTGGATTAGCAAAGACTGGATGTTTCAAAGTTTTGTGTGGAATGTGTATACATAATAAAACTTGTACAAGAAGACAATTCAATTCGATTCGGAAGAATAAGAAAATACAAATTAGACACAAAACTTTCTTCACAGATTTCCATTTCCCAAAAGAGAGATTTTACTTTTATTAGTTTAGTTTGATTATAGAAACTATCTAAAGTAGCACATTCATCCATCCACCATCGTTAACGAGGGGAAAAGGGACAATCAAATACAATGAAATGTAGGTGTTTTACAGACAACCTCTTTTGCATTTTGTCAAGAGAGACATGAAAGGGACAAAAAAAAAGGTGGTGAAGCGAAAGGAGAGGAATATCGTATGTGGACCCTTTTCCTTTTCTGGGTGAAAGTGAAAGTCTACATATTTGTTTCGTTATCACTCGTTATGTTTCATCATGCATTTCATTTTATATGTCCATGTCATTTCAATTTTTTTTAGGAAATAACGAGGAAGGAAAACATGAATATAAATGATATAAAAAAAAGGGTTGACTATGACAAACCTCAACATGATTGTTCAAAGCTGCAAGATGTAGAGCCGTGTATCCGTCATCCTTTTTCTCATCTACGATCCAAGCCCGTGGCAGCTTTTGCAATAAAATCCTCATGGCACTGAAAATACATAGAAGACACAAAATGAGATGAAAGAAATCTCCACAACTTTCTCGATTGTTTTTGTTTTTCTTGTAGAAAACATATTGCCAGAAGAAGACCAAGTCGTCCGACGTCCTTTTCAATTCATTTTTAAACAGATATAAAGACAAGACATTTAAGGGGACGGTCTGTCACCACAAATTTTGTAAGACAAACCTACGATGTATACTAATATGATTTTCATAAAGAAAGAAGGAAAGAAGGCTTCTGCTTTCTCTCTTGGGACATAAAATAAAATAAAGTCTGAAGGGATTCTTCTCTTTCTTCTGAGACTCGTCAGCAAAATAATCTACTATCAAAATCGCATCATCATCGTGTCATCATTCTTCTCTTCCTTCTCAACATTAAAATTTTTGTAAGAAGCCAAAGTAAAGTAGCTTTCTCAGGCCGAAGCAACCCGGCACGTGACTCGATATCAAAGTAAACTTATCTTTTTAAAAAAAAGTGAAAGCAGAGGCAAAGTCATCGCGCTTTCTCCACGTACAGAGAAGAAGTACGTGAGCGTAGGAAACATGTATGTCTTTGAGACCGAATAAATTTCCCAAACAAATGCTGACTGAGTGCAGAAATGGCCGAAGACAGAAATACTTGTGACCCCCGGTGTAATTTTCTCTCTTTCTTCTTATCTGACTTGACTCGTTTATTACTTCGTGTATGCAAAAACCCGTTCCAAAAAATTCCCAAACACCTGCACATTCTAAAATTGGGAGAAGTAGGAGGAGGAGGAATAGATATACTGTCGCTTCTTCTTTGCTAAAAGCTAAAAGTAGGCTCGCTTAAAGAAAGACTCTCTATCTATCTATGTTTTTTTCTACTGCTTCCCCCCAAAAGAGCAGTCAAAAGTAAGGAGGATGTTTCATAGAAACAAGGCAAGGGAAGTGAGGCAACATTTTTTTAAAGGAAGGAAGCCAGAAGAGAGGAGAGGAGAAGCAGCGAGCTAAAATAAACTTTCATGAGTGGAGAGAAGGAAGGAAGGAATGTAGGTATGAATGTGACTCTGAGGTGCAATTCTAAAAGTGTGCCCGAAATTGGACTAAAATGTTTGAAAGCGTAGCAAGCTTCCATATATCCGTCTCATATCTTCATCAGAGAGCAATCTATGAAGCAACAAAAAGACCTCCTTTTTCGGCAAACGTGTTATGGCTTGACTCTCTTGTCTCCCATCATCTCATAACTTCAAATATCTAAATTACCACAGAACTGAACTGAAGGACCATCTATCCATCCGTTTTTTGCCCATATTTTCTGAAAAAACCTTCGACAATGAAATGTCTCTGATGCCAAACTGTGTCGTTAAATAACAGACTTGTTTTATTTTACTAATCGAAAATCGTTCCAACTTTCTCCACTCCACAATAAAAATCCAAAAAACAAGGTGGAATTTTTTTACGACTTTTAAGAAAGAAAAAATATAATAAAATACAGAAGATCTAGAAAGTCGAATCCATCCAACTGAAAAAGACGAGACGAGACGGAGAGATGACAAGTTGAGGATGAAGACGTCAAATCTAATTAAAATTTCAAATTTTTTCTTCTTCGGAAGGAAGGAAAGGCAGAGAGAGAATAAATCAATAAAAAAAGGTTTTGTGTGGAAGAAGAGAGAAAGTTGAGAGGAGTTTGTGACTGAATAAAAAAGGAAGTGAAGTGGTTATCTTTTTTTTTCTTTAAAGAGAAGAGTAAGTCGTGACACTTCAGAAGGAGTAGACGACGACAGAGAAAGTGTGTATAGAGACAAGACAACACATTCTAATTTCTTTTGTACACGAAAAGAAAAGAGTAAGAAGAAGGGGGAAAGGGTAAAAGTAAAAGCCATATAAATCAAAGTCGCTCAACTCTCAAATCCATTGTGTTCAATCCTTCCTCCAGATATATATATTTTGCATGAATTTGATAGCCTTCTCTGAAGTACGTTATGAGTTACTTAAATTTCTTGTGCATATACTATAGCCCTAAGTTTACTACTTTCACCAGGAGAAAGTCTCTCCCTATTGGGATCGATGGTGTCCTTTCCTTCTACCGTAACCACCGTAACTGAAATAAAATAGATAGATATCCCCCTTAGGCAATGTGTAGAGACTATGGTTTGCCAAACCCTTTTCCAAGAAGCGTCTGATTTTGGCTCAGATCTTTCTTTGGCCATTCATAATTTATGGGAGAAAGAGAGGACCTGTCTATCCTTGTATTCCTATAACCAAACCATAGAAACCACTCTAGAGAGAGCGGATGGTAGCAGCAGTAACATCTTATTTCCAAACCGCTTAACAAATGTAGTTTATATACAAATCGAAAATGGCATCCCAAAAGGGAAGGATACGTATACACTCGTTATCTCTCATGTCCTCCTTTCTCCAACCTCCATGCGACAAAGGACGTAACTAACGATGGAAGGTTTGCAAGTGACTAACATGAAGACTTAACTAAAAAATCTAAAGGTTCCATTGTAAGTCCCTGCTTTCACCAAGAAAGTCTACCAAAATCATCAAATTAACAATGACTTTAGGGAAAGGAAAAAAAAGAAGGAGGAGGAAGGAATTATTAAGATTAAGCAGAAACGACGAAGATCATCAACAACAACTATAAAAGACAAACGATCAGGATTTGTTCTGTTCAGTGACGTTCACACCTTTAACTTGGTGATGGTGGTGTGGGAATATTACTATTCACATCCTTCCTCTGTTGAAGTTACCTTATACGATAGGGTTTATATATATTTTCTCTCTCAAAATCCTCCCGACTTAATAAAGATAGAGGAGAGCTCATTAGTTGAATGGAGGCAAAACTTAAGAGAGAAGACTTTAGCTTAGTTTGGTTCGTTGAGTTGCGTAAATAGAGAGAAGGAAGGATTCTTCTTAGTTTACTTGGTGTCGGTGGGAGTGAGGGAATTAAGCTGATATGCCTCTTTCTCTCTAGACAAAAGGGCTTCAAAAAAGAAGAAACTGGAGAAAGCAACACATCCACATAACACAAACACATTTTGTATGCGAGCTTGCCAGCCCCCAACTTTCACCCATCCCAAGAAGATCTCTACAAACTTTAATAAGTAGCCTACTTTCTCTCTTCACTTTCTCCTCTCTCTTCTTCGATGGGGTAGTGACAATCTGCAGGAGGATAAGCTTTCATTTCATACATAGTTTAAGAGACGGAACGGAGGAAAAGGTAGGAAACGAGGGAAAGTTTTCCAGTTACCAACTTTTAAGACAGATGATGGGTCAAATCTATTAACGTATAATCCAAAGACGTGTAGGATGCAACCTCTTTCTTCTTTCTTCTTCCGCATGAGTTGGGAGTTAAAAGAGAAGAAAAAAGGCATCTTTTTCTATCTAAGCCCGTCTCATGAATTTGTTACATAGAAAAAAAGGGGTCCAAGAGTTTAAGTCTCTGGAATATTATCTAGTTTTTAGAAGAAAAGAATGGAAGAATCCTCCTCCTCCTCTCGGTTGCTTTCTCCACTTTCTCCACTCTTTTGTTTAAAGAAGAATAAGAATACTTAACGACGAGATAAGGGAAAGTATGAGAGTGCTACTTATTATTACTGCTCAAGTTGCTGCCTTAAAAAGACAAGGACTAGACTAGAGCTCCTTCAGGAGAAGTATCTACTTTTAATTTCACAAGGACAATTTCCTCTTTTGCAAGGAGCAAAACTACGACAATGCCATAATCATTTAGATGTTCTAGAATAGATAAATAGACGCTTCTTCTAAAGGGGGAAGTGAAAGTGTGTAGTTTCCGCACAACTTTTGATTACAAAAGTATAAAGAAATCAGAGGAGAAGGAGAGAGAGGCTTGTTTGCGGGACGTATTAACATATAAAGTATTTCCTTTCCGTCTCTCTCTTCTATTATCATTACCTTCCTTTTGTCCTGGAGAGAGGAGAAAGGGGTGACGGTAAATTACGTTACTTGTCTTAAAGAAGGAGGGAAATCCGGAGGCAAGAATCAAGAATAATTGTCTTCCTTACAGTTACAAGGTCCCATAGTAATTAGAAAGTGGATTAAGAAGAGAGGTGACGCTTTTAATTTTCCACGTGTGCCACACGTCTTACTCTGGAGAAAGTTGAGGTGGAGAAGGTCTACTTTCACTTCTTTCAAAAAAGAGAAAGCAAGTGGCCAGACTATGTATAACTATCGATAAGAAACCTCATCCATCCTCCTTTCTCCCCATAGATTTTTTTGGAATCGTAATAGGAAACTCATATACAAAAGCGTCCCTGTGTGTGGGAGTGACGTCAATTGTTGTCAAGTCAACCTTTTTCAAATTTTATTTTAAAGAATATGCGAAGCACAATAGAATATGTAAATTGGACTCTATACTTCGTAAATAAGGGAGGGAGGGAGAGAGAAGATCCTATGATAAAGCCTCTTCTCTCCCTGACTTTTGGTACTCAATAACATCAATCATTCTTATTATTACTTGTGGTGGTGAAAGTATTGGAGAGAATATTCGAAATTCAATTCAAGGGAGCACATAGCACTTTCTCACTCAAGATAAATAAAACCGTTCACACTTGAATTTCCTTTGCACACAGAATTTGCAATTTGCAACAACTTTTTCAGATCGAATCTATCCTCCTTTCTTTGATTACTCACACAGTCAGGTTTTAAAAAAATGCCAACTCAACTCCTATAAAAATTAATGCCATCACAAACTTTAGAAAGGAACCCAGCTTGACAGAAGTTTTTAAACGCTTAAAAAAAACCAGCATAGAAATGAAAAAATACTATAGGCTCTATACTACTCGCTTTCACCCGAATAAAACTTATTTCTTTAACCGTGCAGAAGAAGAAGAAGTTTACTTTGATACTCCCACTCACAAAACGAAGGAATTTTTTTAATACCCACACCACTTTCACTCTCATTTTCAACATGTCCACACACTTTCTCTTTTATATCCTTTCCATAAAGGGATAAAATATATAAAAAAAACGGATACGGACAATCGTGTGCAACCAACACAAAATTAGAAAACTTACTTTCTCCATCACAGAAGTTTTTAAGGAAAGGAGAGAAATATACGTTTTATTTATGTCCCGTTAATTCAAGGGTTAAAAAAGTTACATCACCTGATTAAATGAAGTGTCAAAAGAGGAAGGAAGGAAAGGGTGAAAGCGGGTGGAAAAATCCACTTGCTTCTTTTTAAAACTCAAATTTTTTGATAAAGGTGACAGTCCATTCTTCGTCTCCCTTCCTCAAGCTCAAAAGTGCTTTCACACTTTCACTTTCATTGAGTTGACGACGGAAATCCGAAATATCCTCAAGTAAAAAAAATTGATCTTTTCTCAAGGACCGATATGTAATGTGCCTCGTATGTGATGATTATTATTAATACAACATGGAAAAGTGTTGATCGACTGTGCAACATAATGCGACTTGATGTTGAGTTATGTTATGTTTAATGCAGACTATACAAGAAGGAAATGGATATGATCGATACTTTTTATGCATCAACCTTCTTCTCTCTTTACTACAATCATCATCCGATCCGACATACTTTCTCTTTTTTTAGATGTGTTTTATATAATGTAAATATACTACTCTTTCTCCACGCCTTATGCCTTGCCAAGAGAAAGCTTGAAGGTGTCAGACGTTCCTATTTCCGCCCAAATAGACTCCATTCATCTTACTTCACTTCTACTCAAAATAAAAGATGCTTTCTCTTTTCCGAAAAGAAATACGGAGGCTTGTATAGCGTCATAAATAATATCCAAATCGTAAAAACAAAAGAAATAAGACAATTTGCATCTGCCAAATCAACTGAACAACTCAAGTTACCCCAGAGAAAGGAAAAAAAAGGATGGTGAAAGCGATCAACAGGAAAGTCGACTTTCTCCTGTTGGACAAAAGTGTCTCATTCTTATTCAGTTTTTTCTCTGAGAGGAAGAAAAATCACCGGCTTTGAATTGAATAATAATAGAAGAGAGAAAGCTGGCGTCTTTCCTTAATGTAAAAACCTGTTGTTGTTGGGGGAAGGACTTTACTTTGCAAATTTATTTAGACACATAATTTTGTGGATTCCATTCCATTTCTTGAGAAGAGACATCTTTTGAAGTCATCATCAGAGTTGATGCCATTTTAATGTATTCCATACCAGAAGAGCCCAGACTTTTTTTTGAGAGGAGGAGGGAAAGTCTGGTTTTTGTTGCGGAGACCATTTCTTTGAAAATATTATTATGAATATCATCTTTTGCGGCGGGTCCTCTTCTTCTTACAAACTACATTAAAGTAAACCTGTTAGTGTCTCTCTTCCTTCTACTGTAACTCACCATGGAACTTGGTTATGTAGAAATTCCAGATTTTTGTGTAAGATACAAATTCAGTTTCTAGCATTAACGAGTGGCAACGAAGTGTCAACTTTTTTGGCGATGATAAAGCAAAAGACGAGATATCACCCGTTGAAAATTGTCACTAATTAAAGCTTGTACCTTAATTTGCATCTTAGCCACAAAAAGTCTACAGTAGTCACATAAAAAGGTTCCATTGTAAGTGGCCCGTGTCCTACATACCATTACATTACTTGAGAAGAATTAGGAGGAGTTGGAATGGATGCATGAATGTATCTAGCAGAAAGTAAAGTGCTTACTTTTTCCTTTTTTTTCTTTCGGAAGCTGTAAGCTAGAGCTCTCTAATACATACTTTCCTTTCCTCGGAGGATGGGGGGTAATGGCATGCGGTAAATTTTGTTATTTGGCGTTATAGTTTTAAAAATATATACAGAGCTCTCTTATCCTCCATGCCATCACGTATAGGGAAAAAGACGTGGACAAAAAAAAATCCATGGAAAGCAATTTAACACGCATTAAAGAAACTTATCGTACATTACCAGCCATAGCAAGAAGTAAGAAGCAGCAGCAGCATCTGCAAAAAAACGTAATGCCAAAGCCTTCTTCCTCGCTCGCTTTTCCTTCAAGAGAGGAAAAGAATATCGAATGAAGTTTGTGTAGTAATATATAAATTTCCCCAGTAATGGGGGGATCTTTTTCTCTTCTCTCTCCGGCTTTTCCTTTTCCACCACTTTTGTAGCTCTATGGTCCATGTGGTACAAGAAGAGGAAGATAGAAATATGAATTATATACAGAGACTTCAGAAATACCACATTAAATGTCTCGACATTAGACGTATCCGTCCTTCATGCACTTCTACCCTCCTTCCTTTCCTTGTCTCATTTCGTCCTTCTTCTGCCTTGGCTTGGCTTACAATGGAACGTTTGAAACAAAGGCTTTGGTAAAGCAACCAAATTAAGGACTAGAAAGGCTGAAATATGATCCATATCTTTTTTTGCAATTTTATTATGGCTCATACAATCAAAAACTGCAGAATAGTGTGCAAGGTCAAAGTTTGAATATTACGTAAGAAATAATGAGCGTACAGCAGAGCAAAAATTAAAACCGAATGAATGCTCATTAAAAGACGAAGGGGACGCATCTCTTGTGCATCGCATCTGCATCTGGTCCATCAGGAGGATGCAAGAAAGAGGTTTGTCTTGTCCGTATGGCATGGTGTCGGATAACAACATATCCAGACACACAAAAATGTGTATTGATCCACATACGATTGGATCATTGGACCTTTCCTTTTTTTTCTTCTCTCATCTTTTTTTGGGTCTTCTTCACCCAAAAACCCAAACAACGTAAATATGAACGTGTGTTTAACACATTTTTTCCATAAGACCAAATAAGTTATCATCATCATCCAGAGCAATATGCAATACGGTTGCATGTAAAGTAAATGAATGAGAATGTTTTACTTTTAGTTAGTCTCTGTCGTCTCCCTCAATAATTATTACTTCACATCCATATCCTCATCCATCCACATACACAAAAACATAACATCGTAAAGCTTGGTAGTGCCATATTGTTCCTCCGTCCAGGCATTTGACATGACATTCGAGGCTCAGACATTGGACATGCCAGGGTGTAGAAAGTGTATAGTGATCATTTCATCATCTCATCTTTTAGTTCATTTTTGAAAAAGTTTCCAAAAAGAAATGAGTATTTCTCTCAAAACTTTGCTCAGCAAAGAATATTTTAACTTTAATTTTTCAGCTTCATCGAAACCGGCAAATTTTGTGGTGGGATTGTGGCAGTGCAGTTTTTTACATTTTAATTTAAACTTTTTTTGTGTTCATTTCCTCATTCGGATGGTTATTGTGTCCATAAATTTGAGTTCCATCTGTTACACATGTCCTGTCCAGGGCAGAAGCAGATAGTTGAATAGTAATTAATAATAAAATGTCCAGTGTTTCCTCTACACAAATCAGAGATCCCCCCACGCATTTTCATTTCAACTTCAAGTGTATGTGTTTTATTGTATTTATACTAGTGGAAGTAAAATGTCAATGTCTATATGAAAAGAACTGAAATGTGAAATGTGACCCACTCCCACACTTTTCGAAGAAGAGACACTAAGATCAAGATCTCAGAACAGATTTGAAAGGGACCAACTCGGTCAATCCCATCACCATCATCACATGCAAAGGACAGAGAAAGATCTACAGGAGCTTCTCATGTTCCCAAAAAAAAAAACCCGACACTTTTTCAAAGTTCATAGGAATAATACTCAAACAAGGGACACCTAAAAAGACAAGACAAGTCGAGTAAGTAACTGAACTATGATTGTGTGTAGGAGTGTCATGTCAAGCTGTGATGCTCACTTTCAATTTCTACGTCAAACGACTTTCACCAAACAAATAAAAGTGTGTGTGTGCAAAATTTTTAAGCTTTGTTGCTTTCTCTTTCCTTCTTCGTCGTCTCAAAATTAGATTAGATTAATGTTGCCTATAAGCTTTCTCTCTCTTCTCTCTGCATGTGTTGACCAAAATTTTTGGATTTTATTTTGGACTAGGAAAATGCCTAAGCTCGTTTTTACATTACTTTTGTCTCGTCAGTCACATTTTCCCATTACACGAACAGAGAGAACATAAGGTTCCACTCCATTCCACTTAACTCAACTCCAGACACCCAAGAGAAGAGAAAGTCTCGAGAGTTGAAATGAAAAAAGCCAAGTGTGAAGAAGACGACGACGGAACGGAAGTCAAAATATTAATCTCATCTCTCCGAGTGCAGAGGAGAGAACACGTCATTCTAATTTTTCATTTCATCTCTCCCTCCTAACTCTAAAGTCCATTCCTGGGAAGCAAGGCAAAGTTTTATGTTCCTCGAAGTTATTAGACTACTAGTGCATGCGCCTCTAGAGCAGTAATTCACATGTGTTGAACTACTAGGCATTTTCCTTTCGGTCATCATCCTATCCTTAGGTAAGGATGGGGAAAGTATAAAGCATCAGAGAGAGCTTGAGCTTTAACGAGATGGTCTGGCTGGCCATCCTATTTATCTATATCTATTTGTGCCATTAGGCATTATAAGGGTAATTCTGCACAATCCACCGTTATGAAATGAAGCTAGAAGCTCTAGGAGTAAGTAAGTAAGTGAACATCCTGTGCCTCGTTTATCCTACTTTCATCTAATCCGAGAGAGAGTCAGAGTCAGAGAGTCCCTCTGGAATCTCTATGAAAGCACGAGGCATGTAGAGGCAAAGCCAGTTGACTTCAACAACAAACAACCATTTCCCCATTACACTTTTAATTGAGTTAGTCAGGCAAAGTCAAGTCGAGAAAGGAGAGGAAACTTACAACAACTTGGCTTTGGCTCTGCTTCTCTCTTTCTCTTACTTAAGGAAGGACCTGAGACGACG
Organism: Isotomiella minor; assembly: GCA_034696445.1. NCBI lineage: Eukaryota > Metazoa > Arthropoda > Collembola > Entomobryomorpha > Isotomidae > Isotomiella > Isotomiella minor. The sequence goes on from JAQIWU010000262.1 coordinate 15,469, forward strand.
ATATTCCTTAAATTTCCTTCTTTAGCTTTCCTTCCTTCCTTCCTTCCACACAAAATATCATTGCCTTTTGGTTGAAATGTACCCAGCCCACTTAACTTACAAGGGAACCTCGGAGGGTGGATTTTTGGTGATGAAGAGAAATGAAGGCAATTAGGAACAGACTTTGTTCATCGGCTGGTTAGGAAGTTGGAAGTTAAAAAGTCCAGATTTGTCTTACATTAGAAGTTTTTAAAGATAGCATAAAGATTATCTCAGACTGCGATGTTCCATTGTTAGTAGAGAACCTGTGCCCCATATCCATTTCTTTAAGGAAAGCCTAGAGACGTACCAAAGATGTATATAAATGTTCATGGCCATGAGAGAGTCTCCAGAGTGCAGCAACCGAAAATGATACCTTCTCCGTAAGACATAGAGAAAGGAAGATAGCCTATTCCTACCATCTTTCTTCTTAGGGGAGTAGTAAACTATACACCTTTATTCATTTCATATCGTAGAACATTTCTACTTTCCTTCCAAACAATTCAATTTGAATTGTCTGTCTGAATGGAGAGGAAAACAGAACTATGAGTTTCCGGCGTTGACAGGGCAACAACAACTACGACAATCAAGTTATTATTATATGAAGCAGTAAAAAGATATCTCTCTCTCTCTTAAAGAATGAGGACATTTGACAATTTGTATTTTCCTACATTAAGTATTTGCAAGGTGAAAGTGAAACATGATTGTGTGCCCTAGATACTTGTCAAACTTTCTCTCTAAAGAGAGAATTGAAATAATTATCCACATCAAGTCTTCTGCTTCTAGACTTTTGAAGTCCATCCATGAATGAATTATTCAACCGAGAGAGAGAAAGAGAGGAGGTATTTCACATTTCACCTTTCAACCAAAACTTCAAGACCCATTCATTACTCATGATGAGAGAGAGAGAGATGGAGAAAGTGGGCAAATGATTCATGCATCTCATTTGTTTGTGGGTTTAATCTCCTTCTCTCTTCAGAATATCTAATCGTATGTACACAAACAAACGCGGTTTTAATCTAAATCTAAATAAACGGCAAATAAGTCGGTGTGCCAAGTATCAGAGAAATTACTCTGGGTGCAAGCAAACTACGAGCTACTTTTCTGCCAGGTGTAGGAAAGGCATCAAAACCTGGATGCTATTCAAAGGGGAGAAAGGCTTCAGACAGACAGACAACATCAATCTTAGTAGTATCTCTGATACAGATCCACTTGCCTTATAGCTTGGCTTTGCTTTCACCTCAAAAATTTTAAGACAGAGCCGTGTAGTTAACTAAGTTACAGCTACACTCCACTTGACTTAAATGGTCTTTTCTTCTCGTCTCTTTTTGTCTTTGACATGAAATAAGGGATTTTATTATGACAATAAATTAAGGCTCAGTAGTAACAAAACTATAAGTACAATTGGTCGGATAACCTACATAAAGGAGAGAGAGAAAAGACAGACAGAGAGAGAGAGTCTTTTTGTCCTTTGTCCAGCAAAGAACTTTCTTAAGTAATGGATTTGTGATCTTAAGACAAAAGCGTCTCTCCCTAAAATCCCTCCTTCTTCTGCAGAAAGTTTCTAAGGGAAATAAATCTTATCCTTTTACACAAGAAGTTCTCTCTTATACTATAAACTTATTAGATCCCAAGGGTCAAAGAGAGAAGAGAAGAGAGATTCTATCTATATCTACTAAAGCCTAATTATAGGACATAATATATATAGAGAAATCTTTCTTTAGCTTGAATATTTTATGACTCTAATTTATTTAATTTTTGTCATGTTGCAAGATAAGGATGCACACATGTGATCGGAATACAGAGGATATATATTTCCGAAACGACAAACAAAACGATCATCCCCCTTTTTTCTCTTTAAGTCTGTTTAACCTCTCTCCACCACCACACGTTTGGTGGAAAACTATGTACCCCTGGAAAGAAGGAAAGGACAACAAACAGAGTCACTTTTCTTCTTCTTGTTCAAAGAAAGAAAGAAAAGAATGTGTGAATGTGAGAGTGTGAGTTTGACTTGAGAGGGCTAAATGCTTGTATTGAGAAGACTGAGATATCACCATCGTCATCATCATCACTAAAGAAGCGAAGCAAGTCCGAGAAAGGGGAAAGAAAAGAAAGCTTCTTCACGTTTGATGCTACATGGTTGAGTAAATTGAGACAGAGAAATGTTATATGAAACTGACTACACATGGTACGTGTATTTTTCTCGAGCCTAGACATTTCCGTCATTCTACGTACCAAAGACCAAAGTGAGTCTCCCGCAAAGAAGACGCATATGCTATGCTGCAAGATCCTAAGCTATGACACCTCTCTTTGCTTCTTAGCTACCCGGACGACTTTTAACTTTAAACTTTTAGAGGAGCTCGAGAGAAAAAGTAGTCTTGGATATTTTTTAAGCGTTGAGGATGGAGAATCTATTTTGGTTCTCTCTGTACAAATTTGGAGTGGCAGAGGCAACCCACTTGGCCAATCATCTGGCAGGCGACTATAGGAAGAAAGTCATGTCTCTCTTTTCTTTTAAATATTTTTCTTATGCTCAGAAGTTAAAGTAATCATGAGGCAAATGGGATGAGATGGTGTACCAGGCAGAGACGACCGAACCGATGGTTCGTCATTATTACGGCAGATTTACAAGAATCAGCATCGATCTCACAAACTTTTAGTTACTTGACAAACTTCCTGTGAATTTAAGGGACACAAAAAGTGGAAACTTTTAAAAATCACATCCTTTTAAAACTCTATACATTTTACGTCAGCGTTCAACAACTTTCTCTTTAAAGGCAAAACAGACAACATAAATAAATATTTTCCTTCCGTCACGACCAGTCTTCGTTTGTCGTATTTAAGTGATTACAACAAACTTTTCTCTTCACCCCTTCAAAAAGGTGATGACAGAGGCTACTTTTACGACAGAGTGCTGCTGCTGAGCTGTGCCCATATCTGGCTTTCTTCCTGACAGAAGGATTCTCTTCCGCAAGATGGGAAAAGAAGAACCCCACGATCGAACTCCATGCTTCTTTACTTCCCATATTGAAATATATATTTTATGGAATGTAATGAAGTATGGAGCACTACTGGGGCAAAACTCAACAAACCTCAAACCATACACTTGAACGGAGAAAGTGCCAACAATGTTTTGTGCATAAATGTAGCCAAATAACAATGTCATCGCATCAACAATGTCACCACGACATTAAGAGTGGCTTTTGGAAAGTACAAGAAGTTCGACGGGGTAAGAAGAAGAAAGACGAGGACGAGATGGGTTTTAATTTTGACTTAAATAGTCTCACTTACAGAAATTATGGTACTACCTTTACTCCATTCCATTTGGAATGATGATAACATACCTAAGTTTAAGTTAGTCACATTCACATTCTCTGAGAAAGTAAAGTAGAAGCGAAGTTGGGATAGAATAGTAGAAGAGGGCAATGAAATATCTCCCAGGTCGTTAGAGTCACACCAACTTTTCTAAATAGGAAAACCTAACTCTCACGAAGTAGATATCTACATATAGCAAGGGAGAAGAAGAAGAAGAAGGATGTCATTGGTTTGCCATTCTTACTTTTAGTTAGATATCTAGCAACATTCTCATTCCACCACGTAGAGAGAGAGTCATTCTCCCACCATCAGACCGTAGAGTTTAAATTTATGTTCGGAATATTATGCGAATGGTCTCTCTTCTCCTTTCACCTTTGATTTATGAATTTTTGGTCGGTCTCTCTCTCTCTCTCTCATTCATTTGTTCCCCTTTCTCTTCTCTACTTTACTTTCTCTCTCCAATGAAGTTATGTGACTAAGCTGAAGCTGACATTCTCTCTCTTCTGGAAACCATAAAGCTAGTTAGTTCAGTTTGTTCAATTATACCACGACTGCATCTCTCTCTCTCTCATTTCTCATTCATTCATTCGACCATCCCCTGCCACTTACACAATTTTCCCATTTCCTTCCATGCATGCATGCATCACACACACACACAATCTATTTCCATGCACCACCGGCAACTTTTCTGCACTCTCTCAAAAACTAAATTAAACTATCTGCACAAAACGGAGGAGAACGGTAAAGTAAAAAAGTGTGGCTGTACTCGACTCACGATCGAAAATAGATAGGAGCACACACACCAACATACAGGAAATATTTTTGCAGTTTTTAAACTAACTTTAGCTTCAATTTTATACTCTACACATCTCACTTGACATTCAACCCAGGAGAAACTTTGTGTGAGTGCACTGACTATAGTGGAATAATGCCAGAAATAGTTTAGTTCTTTCTGCATCTCTTACTGCGGTAGCTTAGCACATCATAAGATAAACCATATATCCTCCTCTCTCTAAGTCTTGTATATTTGTCCACACACAGGAGCGAGAGTTTGTTTAAGAACATACAAGGATAACACATGGGATAATCCTTATCAAAAAAAGACGGAAAAGGTTGTAATCCAAGTACGAGAGGATGATGATGATGATTGTTGTTTAAGAAAATAAACTTAAATCATGTCATCATCTCTCTCTCTGGACTTTCTGCAGACAGATGGACATTCTTTGGGTTTTTAAAAAGAAAGTGTAGGTGGTTGAGTTCAGGTATAGAGTATGGACTTTATATTATGCAAAGTAATGAGATTTCGAATCGTGCCTAGTCTATAAAACCTTACTAGAATTGCTCAAATGAAGGATCATTGTCTTGAATTTTATTTTATTTTATGGGAATAGTAGTGGGGGGATGAAAGAAAAAGAAGGAAGCTAATAACCATGGAATGGAGAAAGGTCCTTGCTGAAGAAGAAAATGGATGAATAAAACTCTATGCTTTCTCTCTTCTCTAAGCTTGGTTGGGCCCACTTTAAAGGATAGGAATTGTCTCTCTCTAAAGTCCAAAGTGAGATGCTTTATACAGAATGCGATACGATGTAGCTACTTTTTTCAGTCGTCGTATTTGTAATAAATACTCGGTCTCTGTCTTTTCTCCAACCCCCGATGAAGATTTGATTCATCAGCTTTCTCTTTTTTTGTAAATGAAAAAAATAAATACCTAAACCGGAAACTTAAAGAGAGAGAGAGAGATTGAATCTTTACGCTCTTTTGACCAAACACAATTCGAATTGGTATTGACCAACAGATAGATATATAAAAGGTCAAAACAAAGGTCCGAGAGAAAGGAATCAGGGCAGAGCCGATTGCTATTATTATATGGTCTCTCTCTTCGGATAAAAATCAAATCAAATGAAACCCACCAAAGTAAAGTTTTATCTAGCAGCATCGCCCTTTTTCTCCATTCTCTTTGCTACTTCTGCACAAAACTCAAACCATGCCTGCCTTTTGCACATCTGCAAAATACGGAATATTTAACAGCAAATAAATAAATAGAATTTTTGAGGATGAATGCTTCGCTTGGCGTTTGAAATGTCACGGGATGGGGAAAAGGCAATTTAGAAGACACACACAAACCAAACCAAGCCGCTTGTATCTATCTATCCATCCATCTATCTCTCTCTGTAGGTTTTCTATTTTCAGACTTCTGCTTCCACCGACGACGACGACAACAACAACAACATCGACTATTGTGAGAGAGAGAGAGCATCTTTCTTAAACTTCTTAAACTCTTTTTTTTCTTTCTTGGCCCAAGTTACACACAGAACAACCCGACCATCTTTTTGCTTTCCTTTTCCATTCCATCCGAGATCCGGGCAGCAAGAGCAGCAGCCGTTCTTGTGTGTAAAGTCTTTCAAGTCTAGCTATCCAGATTTATTTCGCACATCACTGACATGCACTGCATCACCAACCAGCAGCACCTCTCAAACAAACAAACATAGGAACAGCAGCTAAACGGTGAAATATCTATACGGAAAGGGCATTTTTTCTCAAAAAACTTACAGGCAGCAAGCATTCTTTCATTCTTTGGAGAATGTGTAAGTGGCTGAGTAAAAGAGGTAGCATTAAACCCAAACACACATAATAAAAAGTTATACGTATATAAGCACCACACCACCAATGCTGCCTGCTGATGCGGCACATCTTGAGAGAGAGAGGACTTTCTCCTCTCCAGCCTTATATATATCCTTAAAACAATTCTGGGGCAATAAAACCCGAATTGTTATGGGATAGACACCTATTTCAACGCCGGATTTTACGACCCGTCGACTACATTTTTCCAACCAATTCATTCTTCTTCTTCAAGGGGTATAAAGAGGCCTCTTCAGCAATGCACCTTACTTTCCCTTCTTATCCTTTGTCTTCTTCTCAAATATTGATCCGTGTCATAATACACATGTTTCGAGTACCAAATAAGAAGAAGAAGATTTCATTTCTGAGAGGGAGGATCATCGATGAAATTTTCGATAAAAAAATTCATCTTCTGTCTAAACTTTTGACTTTCACCACCACCACCGTGGAGAAAGCTAAGGTGGTAATACCTTCATTTCATCACAAAAAATCCAATAATAAACCTGATATGAAAATTGATACTTCCTACAAAAAGAAAGAATGCAGGAAGGGAAGTTTTTCTTATCAGTCTCCAAGAAGAAAAACAGGAAGAAAGTTGGTGAAAGCAAGAGAGAGAGAGAGATTCTTTCACTCTCTTCTTTGGTACATGATTAAACAAGGGAAGGGAAAGCAAGGGGCCACGCCCTGTTCCATATTCACTTTGCCAAAATGTTAATAATACTAGGGGAAAGACTGCCAACAACACAGTCAGAAGGAAGGACAAGAGAGTGAGATTACATGTTGTACGATACGTGCAGGCGGTGCAAATCAACACGATTCCAACATTGTACATTCCAACTTTCTCTTCACTTTTATGTCCACCAGATAGATAGATGGATATCCAGATTGAATTTTTCTACCTGAAGAACTAAGTAGGCTAAATGAAATCAAAGGAGGCATCTGATAATGAGAATCTCAACACTTGGAAAGGAAAAAATTACAAACGAACTAACAATGGAACCTTCTTTCCATTGTTACATTTAACAATGTAACAATGTTAAATGTAACAATGTAAACAAAGACAAAGACAAAGACTTTTTGTTTGATTAGTTGTTACATTTAGCGACAAATTAGTGTCGGCATTTTTGGCGATGGTTAGCAAAAGACGAGACATGGCCCGTTGAAAATTAAAAATGCTCTGGTTTTTGTCCTATCTTGCCCCATGCTATCTCACGCAATGTTCATTTGAAGTCGAAAAGTCGTCATTTTTAATTTTCTTCGGTCAATCACTCGTCTCAGAAAGACCATCTCCATAAATGCCGACACCCCTTTGTCACAAAATTAACGTTAGAACCTTAAGTTCCAAATTACACAAAAAACTCCCATGAAAAGTTTCCATTGTAAGTAGCTGACTACCCAAAAAGAAATCAAAGGAACCATCTGATAATGTGAATCTCAACACTTTCAAGGAAAAAATTACAAACTAACTAAGTAATGTAACAGGTATTAACTTTTTAGAAAAGCTTGCTTTCACCCATGGTAGTTTTTTAATTAGCCCCCACAAAAGATTTGAGAGAGAGAGAGAAGGAGGAAAAGGGCAATTTCTCACGGGATTACTTTCAACAGAAAGCTGCTTTCCCTTCAGAAGAGAGAAAGTTAAGTTGGGAGAAAGCATCTTTCCTTTCCTCTCAGACATTCCAAGATACTTCTTACTCTCCTTTCTGTCTTGAAGAGATATCAAAAAAGGGGGAGAAAGAAGAAGACGTGATAAATGCTGAAATGCCGGTTGTGGTTACGACTAAAACTTATTAATGTCTTCGTGCATCAGATGAGATGAAGGCCAGGAGGTATTAACCCCCATAGTCCCAACACTGACTTGACTTTTACTCCGTTAGAAGAAGAAGGCGAGGCCACAAGTTAGATATATTGTGCTACTTTCTCCAGACTCAAATTGATTCGAGCAGCCCTGCCATAACATAACACAAGAAGAAGAGAGTCACCATAGACCCAAAATTGGTATTTCCATCACAACTTTTTCTCCAAATCGAGATGGAGAAACTCTGAAACTTTCTCCACAAGGATTCCGATTCATTCATTCCAAAACTTTGAAAAAGGACTATGGTGAAAGGTACATTTTCAGGACGTGCTCCTTTCACCTTTTCGACCTGTCTTAAAAAACCGATAAATAAAAAGAAATATGTGTCTTATATTTTTATTTGCAACTTGCATTTCCAAAGTCATAAATATATCGGAGAGAGAGAGAGAGAGAATCGAAATGAGACGGTAATTGGACTGCGGAGAGAAAGTCGTGGGCTTGAAGACCCCAAGAGAAGTAAAGGGCAATGTGTGGTGACATGGCCAGTTTGAACTCATAATCTTCCAACCCGCACGTGCTTAGACAATAAAAAAGATGCGGCTGCTTTCTCTAGACAAACAAGCCTTTCTTTCTTTCCTTCCTTCTTTCTTTTCTTGGTCATTTGAGGAGGAGACAAAACGAAAGACTATGAAACTGAAACCGAAAGAGAAAGACAAAGACAAAGAAAGAAAGTCTACGATCTCGTCGTCTCATCCATGCAAAAGAAAGAAGGAGCTGCTAAATATGCAAACCGGATTCATTCCTTCACAATTCAAAGTGAAACTTAAAAAAAAGTAGTAAAGACGTGAGACTGTGGAGAAAAGGATGACAGACACTGTTCTCAAAGCTGCAGGCTTGCTTGCCTGGATACGGGACTCCCGTCTTCTCTCTGATCTTTATAGCTTTCTCCCAATATCTAATCCGACCGACGGACGGAAAACCTAACGTAACGTGGGAAGGACCATGCTGCGACGAAAAGGATGGTGGTTGGTTGGTCTGGGTTCCTTTCAAAAGAAAACGCGGAGGTAAGGTGAAAGCAAGTCCTACTACTTGTCTGTACGTCTGTGATCTACTTTCTTTCCTCTGGACTCTTTATGCACTATCTAAACAAAAGACAGAAAGGATCCAATTCCGACAGTATGAAAAAAATAAATCCAAAGAGGACAGACAGGCAGATCAATGCTCAATAGTAAGTTTTCGTTTCTACTTAATCCAGTCCGGTCTTTTTTCTTTTACAAAGGTTTTCTCACACACAAAAGTCCGGGTGTAAAATTGCGCAGAAACAAAGACATTCATTCATTCTTTTGCATGTCACTTTCTCTTTCTCCTTTGACAACAACTTTCTCCAACACAAACTCATCAAATTTTAAAACCTGTAGCCTCCTTTTTAAACGAATTTTGAAATGAAGTTTGTAAAAAAGGACGTCATAATAATGCTCCTCTCCTGATGATGTTGATGTAACTATGTTTCTACTAAGAATGAAAAATTTGACGGCGAATGAAGGCGACCCCAATTCCTCTGGAAAAGAGAAAGCTCAGCTTTCCATGAAGAAATCAAAAGGGAGCCGCCGTTTCGTTCCGTCGCCGTCATCATCATCATAATATCTATACTCGTTTCTTTTCCTTTTCTTACGTAGACACACACAAACACACTTGGAATACTAACAGCTTATGAAATCCCACGCACAGTTACAAATCTTTTTGACTCAGGAGACTTGAATACGTAAAGGAGAATGAAGTAAACTGAACCACAGGTCGGTCCTCTTCTTCAGTAAAGTCTATATGTACAACCAAAAAAAGTGAAAGCCAAAGCCTAGCCACTATCACTCTATAAAAAGTGTAATCTTTCTCTTTTTCATTCTTATGAAATTTTCATTACGATGGTCCACCACAATGAATCGTAAATTTCTGCCGCCTCCCTTCTTTTACACAAAAGCAAGTCAACAGATAATATCAGACTCTCGGTATTTTCCCTTGGTGGTTTAAGGTTATGGTTATGCACAAAAACAAGCTTTGTAATCTCGAGGATCTTGTAAAGTTTTGCCATAAGGAGAAGTGTCTCTCTTTCAAAATGTTTCCAATCAGGGGATCATTATTATCATTACCGCATTTATTAGTATCTTCGAAGACACTACTAAAATTGACGTTGTATGTCTCTCTGTGTGAAACCTTAATGAAACCAACCTAGCAAAAGGTGTTTGAGGCAGCTTGATATCTCTGATACTTAGTCTTCGACTATGTCGTTTATTATTAGTGGGAAATTCAAAATTAAAGGAAGAACATTAGTTGACTTTTGACAATGGTGAAAGCGAGGGTGAAAGTGGAGCAATATCTACAGGGAATTGAGGGTTCGATTGGTCCTCCTGCCTTCTCTCCCCACAGAGAAGAGAGGAACCCCGTTTCCTGATTGTCCTTTTAAGAGCTCTTGAATGATCTCTCCTTTGTTTACCCGCATACACAACGAGACACAAATAATATTATTCCATCCCATACCATCTCTCTCTCTAAAGACCATTATGTGCCAGCGTGACATAGCCTTGTTTTTGGAGAGGACCAAAATTCTCTCTCTTCTCTCACTCTTCCTTTCATTATTGGAATAACTTATATAAATTGTCTGTGCAGCCTGTGCTTTCTCTCTTTCCCACACCCACCCACAACACACACACACCACCAATCACAATGAGTGGGGAAATCTAATTCTAATTACGTATGCTAGTCAAGTACCCAAAGACTTCTATTTCTATGCGAGGCCAACTGTTCTCTCAACCAACACTTAATCTCCTTAGGCAGTTTCAACATTTGGCAAAATTTCTCTCTCTCTCGCTGCCTTTCTCTGATTGAGATGAAGAAGATGAATCAGTGGGCCGCATAATATTGAGTTACCAGGGAGTTTAGAGTCTCATATGCAACAGAGCATAGTAGTTATGCTGTATTCAAGTCTCAGAGAGACTACCTGAGTTTGATGTTGAGTTTGTACGTTTGTCTGTCTGAAGCCAACTTTCTCCTTTTGAGTAACATCCAGGTTTCCATATTTTTCGGAAACGTTTTTAGGCAGTACAATACCTTTGATACTTACAACACCGACTTCTGTCGTTTATATCCTTTAAAAAAAATCGACACACTCGAAAGAAAAGACAGGGAAGGTAATCATTTTCCGATTTTTTCCCTCCTAATACTTTCACCCCGGTAGTGAAAGTAGTGAGGTCTAGTCAAGCGGCGCTCAATAAATCATTAAAAGTAAAGGAATTTCCCCTCAAAAAAGGAAATATAATGTCTTGGAGGAGAGAAAGTACTTAATATAATATCATTTTTTGCTTCTTCGATTGGATTAGAAGAGATAAGATACCTACCAAGTCAAAAATCAAGCCTTATATTTCCAGGCCAACTGCTACCTACTTTTTTTAGGAACCGTCCCAAATGCTGGTTATGGCAGTCATTAACTTTAACGTTTTTGAGACTCTCTCTAGCCTTGGAGAAAGTAGTAGAGAGGTATCCAACCAAGAAGTACAGAAAAAAAGAAGAAACGACCGATCCGATCAACCGTAGAAGATCGAGAGGGTTACTTGCACCAAAACCACGTCCGTAGGTACGTATTCCTCTCCAAGATTACTTCACTTGAAGGAGAGAGAGAGAGAGAAAGTACTTGACTTTCATTTGGGGCCGACCAGAAAACGCACAGGCAGATCACTTTCATCTCTCTACCTGAAATGAAACCATCCAAAGAACGGTAATAACTTTAACACAACCCTAGAGCCTCTCATTTTATACAACACGTCATACATTCACCCACAAATGAAACAATTTCGTTTGTTCCTTTTCCTCTGTCTCTCTCTCTGCAGGAGCAGTTTAATAACCGCCATTAAACGCCTCCAGCTATAGCTAAGGAAAATCAAATCAGTCAACCTGTCTGAAAGAGAGAGAGAAAGGATAGAAACTCTGCAGAATATTTCCAACTTTCACTTTCACCGGACGGCAGGAATGATGATAGGCAAATTGAAAATTGTGTTAGAGAGATAGAGAAACTAACGCAGCTACAGAACAAAGGTCCGTCGATCACAAAAAGAGAGGCATAGGATTTTAAATTGCAACGTGACGACAGCACACTTTGCTTTGCAGTGTTGAGACTTAGAGACTTGTGTGTCAGCAACAGAAGAGAGAGAGAGAACCATCAATGATTTACACTAACGTGAGCAGAGAAAGAAGAAGGCTTGTTAGTCATTTTGTATATATTTTGAGGGTAGAGAACAATGGAACAGACTGCGTCGTCCTTCTCTGTCCTCATTTAATAGATTTATTCGCAGTTGCATGATTACAATGTTGTCAATTCCAGCTGTGACAGACAAGCGTAATAGCGTGTGCTTTCTCCACTCTTGCATACTAGCTTCAAATCAGTGCCGACTGAGAATGCAAAAGTCAAAAGGAAATCAAAATTACAGTTAATAAGTAGTGAAAGCAGAGAGAGAGAGAGAAAGTCAAGCACAGCTTTCACTTCACAATGAGAAAAGGAAATCAATAGCCCGGGATTTGTGATTTGATTGCGAGGGTGGGGAAAATAAACTGAGCGAAAAATAATTGGAAGATAAACGAAAAAATTTTGGTTCCTGCATAAACGACATCAATCGGTGGGTTAAGTGTCTGAAAACCTAATCCGAAAAAACCGATTTTTCAGAAAAAAGTATCAAAAGGTGTACTTTTCCGGAAAACTTTTCACACAGACAGACATACAGGCATTTCAAACTCAATCTTAGTAGCAGTTCTGATACTAATAACATGAATATTTCCAGTGTAAGTTTCCTCATCAAAGAAGATGAGAAGAAGCTAAGCCACCTTATAAAGAAAAGAAGGTGAAAATAATGGGCTCAACCTCACTCTCACTCTCTCTTTTGCATCATAAAACAAAGGTTGAAAAATTTAGTACGAAGAACAAGGGAAAATTTTGCAATGGGTCTACTACACTCCTGTCTACCCACCATAACTCGAAGATAAATGTGCGCTCCCTACTATTCCTGGCATTTCCAATCTCGGTTCAATGATCCTCTTCGAATTGCAGAGAGAAAGAAATGTCGAGAGAAGGAATTTCCTCTAAAACTTATACAGCATTCTTCTTTTTTGGATGTTGCATCGTAGGCAGAAAGAAAGAGTATGAGACGTAGAAGAGAGCTTAGATTTTTTATCCACTTTCTCTCTTCCAACTTTTCCAATTCCGTCTCCAGAGTCACATTCACCATCCATTGTGCCAGGGAAACTATGTAGAGAAACATGCCATAACCACGGGTCTCTTTTTTAAACGTTCCAAAAGTCTAGGTGCGAAGCCAATTTAAAAGTGGAAGTCATCCAACTTCTCCAGTCCAAGTCAAGTGCAATACATCACACAACACAGACACACACACAAAGTCGCAATCTTCTACTCCAATTGTGCATACTCACACTTTCTCCACTCTCATTTCTTATTTTTTTGGGTCCTGATGTGATTTCTTTTCGCATTAGATCAACTTCATTTCATTCCACTTCTTCCATCTTCCTTCCGTTAAAGAATTTTTTTTGGAAGAAGGCAGGAGATATCATCAGGATAGCATAAGGATTGTTGCATTTAGGAGGAGGAATTGAATCATGGAAGTACAATATGGCTTTTACTATCAAACTGAAATCAACTCAACTTTCTCCATACATCTCCTCCATTTCTCTTTCCCATTCTCTCATGCCAAAGTTGGATTAAGACAAGACGGAAAATCCAAAGACTGTGGGTTCCTTAACTTAAGTTAAGCCTAAACCTGATCTGATCCGATCCGATCGAAGAAAGGAAGGAAGGAACAAATGAAAGTAGGAAATATATTATTGCCAGGGTACAGATCGATGGATTATTATTGTTCCTTTTCCTTCTTTCGAGAAGAAGAAACAAAAGGAGAAACAGTAAATGTTATATGACGACTTAAAGCTATAGAGATAAAAGGTAACGGATCCATGAAGGTGAAAGTAAAAGAGAAAGAAAAGGGAATAATAATAATAACCCGGACAAATACCTAAGAACGGTACTCATTCAGCTCAGAGAGATCCCTTCGTATAGATGCTTCTGCTGGATATTTCTCCATCTTATAGCTGCAAGGCATGTCTCTCTAGAAGACTACGACCCTCTTATCTTTCAATCGTGTAGGAGAAAGTAGGTAAAACATTACATGGTGAAAGTACGACGATATGAGATGAGATGAGGGTGTTGGTTTGGTTCTAAAAAGATCCACTGCAATATTAAATGACCCTTTTCCTAACAATAGTCGCACTCTTCCTTGTTGCCAAGCCTCATTCATTCGAGAGAAGGGGGAAAGTATAATGTAATGTAATGGCTTTGGGTTAGAGAGGATAGGATAGGATAGCAGATGGTGGTCCCCATCCCATATCCTTTCATCCTTATAAGTAAAAGGCATAGGACACTTTCTCTCTCTTAAAGAGAGATCCTTGTGTGTGTGTGTGAACTGAACTCGAAAAGTAGAGGTGACGCTGACTTGACACCCACCACCAACGTAAAGAAGAGAAGATAGTCATTTACTTTCAAGTTAAACCATACGAAAGTAAGTTTGTTGGAAGGTCTTTTCTCATATGGATAACTTTTCATTCAAATTTCTCTCCCTCAGTTTATGCGAATTATTAACGAACCACTGGGTTTGGATGTCTGTATGCTTCTCCCACTTTCACTTTCACCGGTGGCTGGGTTTAAATTAGTTATTTCTCGCTGACGTGTAAAGGAAAAGGATGGAGACGCTTTCTTTTTTTTGCAGTGCCAGCGAAAAGAGGTAACAATATAAATTAATTAACCTCTCCTTCTCCTCCTCGTAGATCCAATCACTATTGCTATTGCAATTGCAAAAAAAAAATTAAATCAACTAATAGCCCAATTTCCTCTCCTTCCCACACCACCATTCATTCATTCAGGAGGAAAAAGTTCATTTCTTCTTTCAATCATAGTGGAGAAAGCAATTGAAGGGGAGCCCATTTAATTCTCTTCTCCTCCTCCTTTTAGTGATGATGAGACTTTCTCTTTTTTGAAGAGAGACGGAAATATTATTAAGTCTGTCCTACAGTTGGTTACTTTTCCCAGGTCTTTTTGTCTTTTCTATCTTTCAATAAACGACATAGGCTTCAGATAGACAGATGGTAGACGAGATAGGAAAAGGCTTCAGACAGACATACAGAAGGGATCTATCTTTTGCATTCATACTACCTTACTTTCTCCTGGTAGTCTATAAATATAAGAGAGTCTTTAAGCTTTTA
>JAQIWU010000263.1:0-30410 GCA_034696445.1 Isotomiella minor
AGATAAAATGTGTACCATTTGACTTGACTCTTCCATTCCACTCCTTATATTACACCTTGTTCTATGTATTTTACATCTATTTATAAGATGTGTGCTGTGCGTGATTGATATTACCAATAAGATTAAAACTAATCAAGTATTTTAGAATTGGATTGGATGGATAGCTCAAATCTTGTATAAAGAACTTGGGGAATGTGGCTATAAATGCCGATTCAACAATTTGAGATTTACTACGAATAATGTTAAAATTCATAACTAGAATCAGAATCATATCACTCAATCCATTTTGTCTATTGCACTATGTATTACAATACATGTAATGTAATTAATTGTCTTCGTCATGTCATGTCACTAACTTTTAAAGAATTCCAATTACATCTCAACTATTTCTAAAAATTAAGTGCAAGCCTGTCAGAAGTAGTGCTAAAAGCTACAAGTTTTTGTGATTTGCAGTAAAGGTAATTCTTTCCTTTGGCTTTTATAAAAGTGTAAGAATCAGGATCATGATACCAAAGTCTACTACTAAAGATAATTAACTATACAAATATCCACACAACTCATTTTGTATGATTATTAATCTTTTCCTTGTACCTTTTCGTATATGAATTAAATTGTAAACGAAAAAGCATGCAAATTAAAAAGGGAAGATGAAATGATAAGACATACAGAACAGATCACACCTAATCAATCATGTATTTTGCAATGCTGGTTTATTTGAAATTCTTAATCACTGGTACAAAGTTGATGTTGTTCTGTGACTCTAATGCATAATTATCATGAAAAATCGTAGTGGTTTGTGATAAATAGTATTGATAGCATTAATGCTATCAATACTATTGATAGCATTAATGCTATCAATACTATTTATCACAAACCACTACGATTTTTCATGATATGTAAAGTAGCTTTAGATAATTATAATAATATACCATTAGTGTAATTCAAAATCGCAATCTTCTTAAGCTTATAATTAGCTATTGATGCAGTAGTTGAGACCGTGGTATTTCGTAACGTACATAGGGGACTTCAACATCCTCACCTTGATCATCGTTGCAGCACAATTCAAATACTAAAGCCCTCACGTGCGGTTCAATGTTCTGCAATTCATAAACACATTAATTTGTAACTAAATCTTCTTTCTTAAGATTTACCCGGCTTACCTTTCGAGAAACGTTACGAACAACCTCCACTAATGGCATAACCATTCTTTCTTCACGCTTTGCCTGGGGCATGAAGAATGAATACAGCATACAGACGCCTTGACTTATCATGGTGATTTCCAGGTTGTACGTTTGCTTGAAGTAGTCTATAAACCTAAAACAAACACGGTTACACTCAGAATCAATGCATTTTAAATTGGAGACATACTGCTGCAAGGTCATGTCCCCTTGAACTTCGAATCTATCCCACAAAGTGAATTTCGTTCCATAGTACTGATTTGTGGGGGCGGCTATAGGCTCACTGAAGCCAAAGAACGGGAGTGCCAGGTTTACAAATCCATTTTTAAATATCGTTACATCAGCCTTCTCCTTTTCCCCTTCCTTCACGAGCTTGAGCAACTCCAAGCACGCCAATCCAGACACTACGGAAGTCGTAGTGGCAATAGCAGGAATGATCTTTAGAAGACAGACAAAATGAATAAGTGTCAACAAGTCAATTTACAAAATTACACACCTTTCCCGCAATAAGCTTAGATTTCAAACGATCGGCAGGTTCAATGAAATAGTTGATAGCTCTCGAGTTTGAAGCAGCAACTATGAAGTCCATGTGGAGATTTGTATCATCGTCTTTCTCAAACTCAATTGGAGTTACGCGAAGACCCTGGAACAAGAACAAACACAATCAATAAGTAAATAGAAATCAGAAGGTCCAAATTCTGCTTTAGTTTTTGGAAGACATACATACCTCAAATTGTTGACGAGTTTCTAAAGTTGCAACCAATGTGTCCAATTGATTAGGATCGTAATGTGCTGACTGCATCTGTTGGGCTTCAGCATCATTCGCAGCAATTCTAACTCCAGATCGTGGACGAAACACGGGCACCTACACAAACATAAGGGTTACACTTTTTAGCACTATCCAGCGCGAGAAAAGCCAATACCTGTACAGCCGCTGCCATCCTTGCAACTTGCTCTTTATTGCGCACCTCTTCAATTCCATACATAACAGCTCGAAGATTTGCTGCTGAAAATATGAAATCCACGCAGGTTGCATCGGTTTCACTAAACGTTAACGCTCTAGGACAGCGTTTTGGAGGAGACCAGAACATTTGTCCAGACGAAGTCCTATTGCGAAGAAATAAGTTCAGTTCTCTTTTCACAAAATTAAATCTGTAGAACAAGAACTTACGTTTGATCGGCTGGGAAATTAAAGAGCAGTTGCTGAATGCTATTGTTGAAAGAATCTTCCCACAAATTCCTTGCCCACACCACACAACTGTTGAAGTCTTGCGGACGATCATCGATAAGACACCTTTTGGCGGAATCCAAAATTTCCATTGGTTGACTTCCAGGAAGACGTTGTGACCTTTCTACAAATTGTGGGTCTCGAAGGAATTGTGCAGCGTTCTCAGCACTTTGCTTGAAAATTCCTTCGAACATGTCTCGGGCCCATTGCAACGTGTGTTCGATGGCATTGGGAAAGTTCTTCAATGTACAGATCGGAATACTTTTCTCAGGAGGGTCATGACTGGAGCTGTAGCTCTCCGTTCCGTATGGGATGACCACTTGGACGTTACCTTTGGTGCCCAATGTACCAGATTCCAACAACGGCTTCCTGTAGTATACACACCTCCTGCAAAAACAGAGAAACATTTCAATAAATACTTGGAATGATGTAAGACAGAGAGGTGAGGTAACCATTACATTCAGACGAGAAAATCACGTACCTGTCCATGTAAACACGTGCATCTAGGTTATCCAATGCATTTGCAACGCCATTGAGGCTATTGAAGAAGTCATCGTGGTAAACGCTTTCGGTGTCAATCCCAACTTTGTTTTCATGGCTTTCTATGTTGATCCCTGGATTCATTTCTTGAACAGCCTTAGCAGCACAAGAAGACTTCGCAGATCCGACGTCTTTTGGTCGGAACAGAAATTGACGATTAAGGTTACTTCTTTCTATTAGATCCATGTCTGTGACGTAAACTTTGCCCTTGTCACTAGCGCCAATACCCATCATTGCGAAATTCTTCAAATGTTCACACCCTAATAAAAACCAAATTTAGTATTAAAATCTAGCAACATACATCCTGTTGACTTATTGACTTACCAATAGCACCAGCTCCAACAATGAACCATCGTTGGTCCAGGATTCTTTGTTGAAATTGCTTTCCAAAAACGGCAATTTGACCATCATACCGGTTTCCACTACCCTGAAACTCTGTTTCGTCCAAACCTGCAGTCAATGTCCCATCTTCATTAAATATGTTAGGAAGGCACTCCACAGCATCGAAGAACATAAACTGGCAAATCGGAAAAAACTTTCCGCTCACAGACTTCATTATTTCTTGTGCAACGACCCCTCCGACGACACCGTTCATTGGACAAACTTGTCCCGAGCAAACATAACTGAATATCTTGGCAAGTCTTATGTTTAAAGTAATATCCACTTCACTGGCGATTTGCTGCGCCAGGGCAAGAAGTTTTTGGGCATCCTCTTGGTTGTAGGGACGTGGATGTCGTTCATACTGATCAAGATACTTGTCCAAAGCTTGAAACATTACGTGGACTGTTTCAGTAGACTCCATTTTCGCGAAGTCGGAGATGACATACTGCAGCTCCCTTACTGCGGTAGAAAGTTCTTTAAACTGTATCTTCTTCGGCATCTTCACTTGAGTTACCACTCCACCTCGTACATAGTCGGAAAAGCCTACATATTATATCAACCGGTTAAGTCAACTGCATGAGAAAAAAAGGAAAAGGAAGTACCTGTTGTGTCAAGCTTTAACTTGAAAGTGTATGGTCCAGTGACTTCAATTGGAACAGGATCGTGGCCATTAAGCTCAGTCATTCCAATGATTTCCGAGAAGGTGACGTGATCGCCATCCTCCAAACCATGTCGAGATTCATCCAAGCAAGTCACCAGTCCCATTTCTTCTTTTGTGATGCTAGCTACCATCGTGGAGATCGGATTTTCGCCATTTACATCAGACACGGTGAATTCTTCTCCGAAGTCACAGAAAATTCGCGAAAATATCCCCTTGCTTTCAGCCAGTATGAAGCAGACTCCATGGTCATGGCACGCTTGACTGATTCGCAGTAAATTATCATAGGATCCAGCGCCTGCAGTTACGACGACGGTGTTGTACCCTCCTTTGCTTATCATGTCGACGGTCAAAGGTTCCGAAGTGGTGTTGACGAGCACGTAAGGATTGAGTTCTGTCAGATGGGACAGACTCTTGTCTGCGCGATTTTTGCCGATATCCGCTTTCCTCAGGTAGAACTGCGAACTGAGATCATCCCAGGTTGTTA
This sequence comes from Isotomiella minor, assembly GCA_034696445.1. NCBI lineage: Eukaryota > Metazoa > Arthropoda > Collembola > Entomobryomorpha > Isotomidae > Isotomiella > Isotomiella minor. Next base: position 4,473 of record JAQIWU010000263.1, read on the forward strand.
ACGACGAATCCTGGAGTGTTACCGTTTTGACGCCCCCTGAACATATAAAATGTAATAACTCCAAAAACAATATAAATTGAACATAAATGTAAAGATCATACCCAGAATTACGTTTTTAGCCACTTCCACACCCAATCCTCCCATGCCTGCGATCAGGATGTTGGATGCTGCAAATAAAACAATAAACAATGAAAATATGTCATTTTAAGCCAATTACTATTATTTATTTCGACATACCTGCCATTCTGGTCATCGCTTCATGTCCCAAGACATAAAGTTGTCTCGAATAGAGACTCTCATCAATGGTGGTGGCCCCGTTGGCCGCGTGCGCAGCATTTCCGTTACTGTCGGATGTCCCGTTAGTAGTAGCCGTGTTATTCATGTTTGATATCGCAACAGTTGAAGAATTTGCTTCCAACGAAGTGACTGAAGTCTTAGATGAACAAGCTCCTGCGGCACTCAATCTAGGCTTCTACAATACAAAGAGAGATAAATCGAAATGTCAAATGAACTAATAGACTCAGACAGACACAAACATACCTTGCTAGGCGGAGAGGCAGGATTATCTTTGGGAATTTCAGCAGTGGACATGGACGCCTGCCAAAGAAAGACAAACAATTAAACTTACTTTTATGTTCAAAATTACTTCCTACTAGAAAAACCAAAAACTCTTACCTCCGTAGTGGTCGACGCGGATGATGACCCGCTTGGTGCAACTGTCTGGACCACTTTCCTCTGAAATACATAAAATAATGAATCGTTAATGTTAAATTCGAAGAACTGTGTAAGTGTCGTAATGTCGACAGAAGCTTTTGTAAGAAGTAAGAGTTATAGACAAGTAGATATGTATCAAAAAGTTGATTCAAATGGTACCTTATTGGCCTTCTTTCTCCTACGACCCATCTTTCTCTTATTCACACTCTCTCAAAAATAGAACCTCTCACCAATTAAAAACCTTCGCTTTCAAAAAGAAAATATGGAATATCGAGTCTAACTGCTCTACACTTTTAGACACAATATTGAAAAAACTTTCTGACTTCGTCTGAAGGCGTTTAAAAAAATCTTAGTCGCGTCGTTTACTTTTGGTTGCCGTGACCAAACAAAATGTGTAAGCAAGCACCAAGCAGATGTTCGATCCGCCCAAAAAAGCAAAAAAGCATGACCTAACCTCTGAACGTTCTGAAAAGCCCAGAAAAAAGGGGGAAAAACTGAAAGGACAGAGAATAGAAGAGATGCAAATGATGTATAATATTTTTTACTCAGGCCTCCTCCTCAGACTTCACCTTCATAATTTTTATCCGTTTAGTTTTTACTACTTACTTCCCGTGGGGGCGGCTTTGTTCAATGTTCTCTTTGGCAAGACGTGTCTTCTTAATTGACTGTTTGATGAGCACTTCTTTCTTCACTCACGAACGGCGATCAACCTGTAATAATGCAGAAATCAATAAGATTAGAACAACGTTCATTCCAATAAATGACTGACTGCACCCCATAAAAATGACAAGTCAACTTTTTTCACACCAAAAATGAATCAACAAAACACAACCAACCGTTTGATGATGATGACACGTCGAATTCTAATGTCGAACTGATAATTATATTGCGCAAGAAATAAAAACGACAAACAAATTTTGACTTGACTTGAAACCACGAATAAAATTGTGAGGACGACGATGACTTTCGACTGATAGATGAGTCAGGAGTCAGTGTCAGTGGTGGCTCTTATTTTTTTCACGAAATGAACTCTTCTGCGAATACCAACTTACCTTTGGCTCTCCTATCCACTTTTTTGACTGGTGATTAAATGATGATGATGAGAGGTGAGGTGGGAATTATTAGGATGGAACCACCGCAAATATTATATTCTTCTCTCGCATGTACTGTGTTCAATTCTACACCACCATCAAATGAATGTGGAAAAATTCTAAAAAGAGGTGAATCTTTCTAAAATCCAAAAAAGTGCACAATTTGCAATATGGTTTTCTTCACAAAGAAGAAAGGTTGTGGAAGAGGCGATGATGATGGGAAGGAACGAACGAACGAGAAGAAAGAAGTGATGATGATGATGAAATGACTTTGGGAAGTAGCAACAGACGAACGACCTGCACCAGGCAGAGGAGTGCAATGCAATGTGCTGCTGAGTCTGAGTCTAACTCAATGCCCGTTATGTGGCACCCTCACCACCACGAATCGATCTTTGTTGAGAGAGAGAGCATTTTTCTCATGATTTTTATTCAAACAAGTTGTCAACTACGGTCTTGGAGCTAAATATAGCGTCATTTACACTTATCCCGTCACAACAAGCACCCGCTATGCTCAAGGGCAGCTTGACCTTGTCAATGTAGTCTCGGATGCTTTGGATCTTTTCATAGTGGCCCACTGCATACTGGGGAATACAATTTTCCAGCACCTCTGTGTAGATGTCATCGGGTTCTTGAGAGACTTTTAGAGTGTACTTCATGTAGGATAGGACCTTGTCTATGGACTGTCCTGGGGTACTCATTACAGTTAAGATTTGTCTGGGGCCTTGGGGAAATGTGCAAGTGTCGAAAACAACGCCGAGGAGACCTTTAACCTCGTCTACCTCAGAGGCGGAAGGGACTAGGAAGCCGAATGCGTAGGGGATGTCGATTTTGGAGCCTTTATACATAAGATTTGTCACTTGGATGGAGGTACTCTGGATGGTATCAAAGGATTCGTAGAGTTTTGGGTGGAGGGGGGATGAGTGTCGTAATAACTCTGCCAAATTCCTAGCAGGGATTGTGCTAATTATGTGGTCAAATGGTAATTCTACAGCGTCTGAGCCGGAAGGATTTGTTTGCCCATCTGAAGAAGAGCACTGGACCTCTATTTCATTTCCTGATTCGCCACAATTCATACGAAGACCCTTCACTTGGCAATCTTTTAATATTTGGACGTTGGACTTTTTCAGTTCTTCTTCTATTGCATAAGGAATTAGCTGCAACCCTCCTTCCAGTGCCCAAACAGACCATTTGTCTCTTATACTGGCTAGGGCAATATTTGAGAAACCGACTTTAGGGGTAGAATCAGCACTATGCTCCCACTCCTTCTTTCTCATATTTTTTATAAGGCCAACGATTACTGAACCGTACCTACAAAAAGAAGTAATTGGTCTAAGATTCTGCTTTCTTGCTAAAAGAAATGAAAAGAAATTTCTTGCTAAATGACTTACTTCTGCTCATACTCCAATAAATTCTTGAAAAGAAGTTTCACTGAAATATTCTTTGCGTCTCCTAAATGTAAAAAAACGTTTGCGTTACTCGAATATCATTTCCTTGTGATTCTTATAGTACCTGCACAAACCCCACGGATGACTGGATCCATCACATATTTTGCAATATCCTCTCCAAACCTCCGTTCCATAAAGTTATACACAGAGTCATCGGTGACTAGCTTAAGAAAAGTAAGCTATTCAACAGAGTCTTCTGCAAACAAATGTTGACAACTTTACAAAAGTTTTAGCGTACTTTTCTTGCGCCATTTCAGTAGGTCCTACATAAAACCAACGAGTTCTAGCTTTCATTCAGCCATAACACATTATAGGCAAAATCTTACCCTCAGCCCTGCAAAAATCAAGGGTTTGGAAAACGGTTCCATCCTTTTAAAAAGCACTTTAAGGTCTGACGGTAGAGCGACTAGGTTCCCATTGTAGAGGATACACCTCTTTTTGGCTGCTGGATGATCCCTATCGATAAACATGACTTGACCAGACAGTCCTAGCTGTTCAATTAAGTCCAATGAGTTCATGCCGCTCTCCGTTCCAGGTCGCATTGTCCTAAACAGTCACGACAATGTAATCTTATCTACGACCTACATACAAAAGTCGATTTCACTCACCTAGGGCCGAGCTCGTAGTACACCGCGTCATCCCCATCTGTCCTGTAAATCAACAACAAACGCACTTTGTTATGCTAACATATTACTTTTCTGAGTACATTATTACCTGCAGACTGTCTTTATCCAACCCCCACACCTCCCCGTCTTTTCAAACAGGACTGTATTGACGGCGTCGCCAAACTTTTTCCTCAAGTAGAAGGTAGCAGCGAGACCGGCTATCCCTCCTCCAAGGACCCCCACCCTTTTCACCTTCACGGCTTGAAGCGTCTGCCGAGAAATACTTTGAAGGGACATCTTAACTTTAAATCTCTGTACCTTATCTTCAGGAGAGAAAAAAAATTGTAAAGAAAAACCAGAAAAACTCAAAATCAGCTGTGACAGATTTTTATGACTGCCGCCCGTCCCAATACCGCTTCTTTCTGTTCCTCCTCCAGCAGTCGGCATTGTTATTGACTTTCTTCGTCGTGGTGTGGTCAATTAAATAATTAGTTTTGTCGTCAATTAACACAGTTTGTTTAGAATTACACTGGAATCTGCTTCTTGACGTATTGGACGAGAGAAAGGAGTTGAAGAAGGTACCGTCAATTTGAATCCTCTTTTTTAATTGACGATAACTAATTTTTGATTTTTTTATATTTTAGTCGTTATTCCGGGTACTGTGTGTCTACATTGATGATAATGGGGAAAAGAGGAGCACCACCAAATGCGGGATCCTCCCCTCCAAGCCCTAAAAAGGCATCGACTACGACAACGACGACTCCTGCCACAAGTTCGCTTGAACCATCACGACGAAGCTTGCGATCGACGAATAGACACCCTTCAGAAGAAGCTGCCCCTCCCACTCTTGCAAAACAATCCGCTCCACCCACAGCAGCAGTGGGTGGAGGTACTAGGAGCAGGGGCGGTGGTAGGGTGGTGATGATTGAACAGAAAGATGTTCATTCCGACGTCCAGTTGAGTGAGGCGGACACTCAGCCAATTCAAGTACAAGTGGTTTCAATTGAGGGACAGCAGGAGCATGAATTATCTGAGGAAACTGACGACGACTCTCAAATATTTGAAGCGGTGGCAAAAATGAATGCGGAGGAGGCACAACAACGTGACCAAGGTCCAGGTACAACAACAACGGTGATAACGATGGACGAGCAGCAACGAAGTGCCGTGGAGTCTATCTTAGGAGGTAGCGGCGTGACTGTTATTCCAGTAACAGAGGTTGAAACAGCAGACGGGACTGAGGTCAGAGAGTATATTCCTATGGAGGGTGGTCAAGTGGTTCAAGCAGTGGATGTACCAAATCCAGCTTGGAATGAACAAGGCTGCATTGTTTGCAATGTCGATGTTAACCTTGAAGACCCCTCACATCAAACCCCCAAGCATGAACAATTAAAAGAATTCTTTTTGGAGTTCTTTTCCGTTGGGGATCAGATTTCGCTTGAGGAAGAAAATGCTTTTCCGTTTTGTACAAAATGTGCCGATGAGATGGATGGCTTACGTACCATAAGTCAAAACGTCGAAACCATGCACAAGCAGTTCAACAGAGCTCGAGATGGGATGGCGAAGAAAACGATCAAAACATTTTTGAGCAGGTCAAAGCCCAATTACTTGGAAGAAGATGCAAAGGCTGAGAATTACGGATACTTGGACGAAGATCAAAAGAAGTCGTACAAAGAGCAAATGTTCAACTGTAAGGGCAGGACATTAATTTTTCATGGTTCTTAATGAAATTAATTATATACTTTTCTATGTAGTGTGGAAATCCAGATACGAATTGATCCAGCCAGGCCCCAAGACCCCAATCATGATTCGATCTATGGATTCTCGTGGCAGAGTGACTGTTGTGAGGCTAAATAGCCATGGGCAGGCAGTTCCGGATAAATTTGGGGGAAACCGAGGAGGAATCATCAGAACGGATTCTTCTTTAGGTGTGATGACGAGGTAGTCTTAATGTTCAATCGACTGAATACCACTTTTATTTAACAGGTAAAATCCCTGATCGTTTACAGACTCCTAACTAATGGGGATGATGACGACGGGTGTGAGATGGAAGACGTAGATATGTACCAGTGTAAAGATTGTCCTAAGGCGTTTAGTACCAAGTCTCTTCTCTCGTTTCACTCAAGAGTTCACACTGGAGAACTCCCTTACGAATGTGATCAATGTGGAAAGGCATTTTCACTTATACAGTATCGCGACAGTCATATGAAAACGCATTCCGAAGAGAAACCATATAAATGTGGAGAATGCGGCAGAGGTTTTGCCCAAAGAGGAGGACTAGTGACTCATGCACTTGTCCACTCTGGTGCAAAGCCTTTTCGCTGTCAGGTGAGGTTTCGTCAAAGAGTTTTTGGTTGGAGTCTTAAGTTTCCTGCTTATCATAATGTTCGTTTGTTACATTTTTTAAGATCTGTGGAAAGTCTTTTCGTCAAAAATACCATTTAACTCAGCATAATTTAGTTCACTCTGGAGTAAAACCATTTCCTTGTGACCTATGTGGGAAAGCTTTCAATGTAAAGATGAATTTACGAGAACACATGCGTCGTCATACTGGTGACAGACCTTATAAATGTAAGAACCTAACTTACATTTTATCATTATATTGCAAACGAAACATTCCCAAATCTCATGAAATGAAACTTTAGGTCCGTATTGTATAACTATCGGCTTCTTCCGCAAAAGAATGCTCAAAGACCATATAACCAAAGCTCATCCACAACGACCAATGCCTGAAGAGTTGATGACCCCTGAGCCGTATGAATCCCATGGGGGAGACGACGATGGGCAAGATTACGATGAAGAATATTTTGAAGACGAATTGGAGGAGGCCGAAGATTTTACACCTGACGACGATCATACACAAGTATTTAAAAACATTGAAAAAGCTACCACATAGTTCAACCATTTTAGTTAATATAGGTAGACTATTTAGTCATTTTAAGTGAGTCATTTCCTAACTTTTTTACTGTAATGTATCCCCTTAAGCTTAAATTTTAGTATTTCTTTCCGCTAGACCTGGTACTGGACGCCTGCGTATGTAGTTAATGAGGCTTTCCATCTTGCACCCTGATGTGATCTAAACCCCGGAGTTATAAACGTCGATGAAGGTTAAGAAATTTTATTGTTTCTGACTTGGTTCATGTTGAATAAGTTTTATTATACTCAATTCAAAATAGGATAAAACATTTTACGCAATAAACTTTCTCTTGTAATAAATTATTAGCCAATCATTTGAACTTATTCCGTCAAACAAAATTAAAAATAACAGGTACATACGTCTAACGACGATGGTGATCAATCACTCAAATTGACAACGCACACACAACTAATGTAGTATTGAGCATGTTTCATTAGTTCAGTCACAATGGTGGTCACAGGAAAGTAATTCATACTTTATTAACATTAGCGCAGTTGGAATTTCTGCTCCAGAAATGTTTGAAAACGCATCACACCGGATTTGGAAGCTCCAAAACTAACTTTATCCATTTTAGGCAAATACTGAGATATTAATGTATTCATTAATTTAGTAAATTGAGGTCCGTAAGTTTGAACGAGTCTTTCAGAAAGGAGTTCTAGAATTGTTTGGATGACTGTCACGGTTGCATCTGGTTGAGGGTCTATTGTAAATCAAATACAATTACAATTTCTCGAACGAAGCATAAAGTGAAAGAAAAGCAAAAGCACACTCACCAAGTTTCATAGTTTTAACCAAAATTTCCCACACGCCTCCGATTGTGAAAAATGGAGTTGTATCTCCTTCTAGTGGTCCAGACTTTTCATACGTCAGCACAATAATGCAGTACAAAGAACAGTACCTAAAATAAAACAATTTATTGTAATGCTAGTATAAAGTTGAAGGTGCGAGATGAGACTTACCCTTTAATGCGTGCCAATAATTCATTCATTATTGTCGACTCGCTCCCTTTCAAGTCATAGCCTAACGTGGTATAATATTCCTCCAACGACTGATCTCCACGAGGAAAACTAAATGGCACCAGGAACGGACAAAGTTTGTAAAAGTAGGCTTCTAGTAGGGATGTCCATACAGGAAATCTTTTGGAAAGTGTTAACGCTATTTCCGCCAATGGCAAAAACCCTTTCTTCTCAGAAAGAATTTCAGACTCTGCTTTTTTCACGAACCGATATACAAGCATTCTAAGTACGAATTGTTGACCGTTTGGAAGAGCTGAAAATACATGAAAAAAGGTGAGATACGTGCTGTGAGAAACTGTTGATCATGTCATATTAATTAGCAAAACTCATACGCACCTGCGGCACTGAATGGAGCTGTCATTGTCGAACTACCGGTGACTGGCTTTCCCTCGATTAAATTAATAAAATGGATAGCCTTTTCAGAAACTTGTCTAGGGTCCGTATTTGCTACAGCATTCAGGGGTGTGTTGATGCATTTTATTGCTGCTCCATAAAACTTTTTGACGTCGATGTTTGGCGAATTAGCTACAATATCTTTCGTGGCAGCTTCGTAATCGTGAATAAGAATATTGCACCGATTGTACTTATCACAGTCTTCTTTCAAAATACAACCTTGAAGTAGGGAAGCCACCGATTTAGCCGATTCCTCTTTTTCTGCTAATTTCAACTCGGCTTCTTTTTGCGCAATCTTTAGCTCTGCTTCTTCCCTTTCTCTTCTTTTCTCTTCCTCTTCTAATTCAAGTATCTTTAATTGCTGTTGTTCTAATTCCGCTGCTTCTTGAGCTAATTTTTCTTGTAACTTTATCTGGCGTTCCCTTTCTTCGGCCGCTCTGGCGGCTGCAGCCTTGGCTGCTGCTGCTTCAGTTTCTTTGGCTTTCTTCTCTTTCAGTTGACTTTTCTTTATTTCATATTGGTGGTCGAGTTCTGCAATTTCAGCTTTTGAAGCATAGGTTCGCTCAACTTCTGTTTCTATCTGGTCAAAAATTTTGTCGATGGTATCAGACGCATCTTTTCTATACTCATCCAATATCTTTTGAAGATTTTGAGTCTTTGTGTCTATTGTCAAACTCTCAACTGCTTCATTTAGACCCTCTTCTAGTTGAATTCTTAAGTCGTGGGCCTTTTTATCTACTTTTTCCAGCAGACGAGCCTGGTCATATAAAAACATTGCAATAAAGACAACCGGTTAAATGTGTTACAATAATAAGCGAACCTCGTAACCTCGTAGTAGTTCTTTCAAATGGTCTTTACGCTCCACGTTTTGTTGCAGTTGAAACTGTCTCGCAAGTTCTTCATCATCATACTCCTCCTCCCTTATTCCATACCCTCTTCTTCTTGGCGTCGTCGACAAGCGCTTTTTTGTTCCTGAAAAAGAAGGCAAGTCAAGTTCTTATTGTGTTCCATACATTAATGACTATAGACACAGTCAGTCTTACCGTCAACTTCATCAGTCTGAATTTTATGTGGGTGATGAGGGCATCGGTGTCCCGATTCTGAAAGACTCATCCTCCTGCTCCCACTGCCGCTACTCGTTCCAAGCGAAACTCCTCCACCCCCTTCGCCATTGCTGAGATTGGTTGCAGCAGCAGTGTCAGCCTCAGTCTCAAATGAAAATTGATATTCTTCTTGGTCAGAAAGGGAAACTCTGCAAACAAGGATTAAGACATAGAATTGCAATGTACCCTTGACAAGGACATGAAGGAGGAAGACATAGACTTACCTAACTGCTCTTGCCAACACTGCATGTTTGGGCAAATCCTCTTCAGCTTGAACCTGAGAGATGAGGTGCTACAAAAAGAAGTACAGACAGACGTCAGTCATGTCACATATTATTAAACGATGATTCATGAACTTACGTAGACAGCGTGAGGTTTCTCATCCCATCCCGTGTCATATCGAAGTTGACCTTTGGGGGAATTCCTGAGTGCGCTCAGTATCTCCCCTTGCTTCACACCACTACCACCTTGGAAAAGGGGACTTGAGGTGAAGGAGCAGTCCATTATTTCCTTGTTTATTCTTAAATTATTGTTTTTATTTTTGCGAGACGAATGAGACGATTTGATCAGTTGATGTTGTTCAATGTGAGAAAAGTGAGTTCGCGGTTCCCCTCCGCGTGGTTGTGGCTTTCAAAGACCATGCTTTCAGTGTCTTTCTTCTTCACCTCTGCTGCTCGAAAGAAGGAAGATGGTGTTTTTTTGTGGAAAATGATTTCAAGAAGATAATTAACTTTTAATTATTTAATTACTGACGTTCAGAAGGAAGGAATAAGACTCAAGAATCGAGGGAGGACACGAGGCAAGATGTCTGGAGAGAAGAAGTTACACGTCCTTTTCGAACATGCCTCGGGTTTCTCAATTTTTAAAATTAAGGAATTTGAGGAAGAAAGCATGTTCATGGCAGAAGTAAGACTTTTTCTATTACTTATCAGTTAGTTGATTGTCTGTACGATGATGATCGGATCCATGCACCACTCTGAAGCAGTGTTGAGAATTAATCCATTTTTTAGGACTGAGACGACGATGTAGATTGACAATAGGGGCTTAACTTTTGTTGTAAACAGATAACTAACGATTGTCCTTTGATTTTGTTGTTTAAGATTGAGGAAGGGATCAGAGACTACAGTAAATTCTCGGCCGTGGCGTCCCTAGTGTCCTTCTCCCCCTTCAAGACGGCACAGGCTGCGTTGGAGAATTTAAACTCTGTGACGGAAGGGATATTGCCGGATGACCTGAAGAATTTCCTGGCGACTCTTGGAGTCAAGGGTTTGGTCATTGGAGTGCAAGAAAGTAAGTTGGGGGCGGCCATTGGAGAGGCTTTTCCAAAAGTCAAGGTACGCATTGGTCCTGTCATCAATGAGATCAGTAGAGGGATTCGGACACACTTTCACAAAATGGTGAAGGGAATTACGGATGAAGCATGTAAGAAAGAAAAACAATATATAATCAACTAGGAGTTCTAATACGTTTTGTTTGTTCTATAGGTGGTAAAGCTCAGTTGGGGTTGGGTCATGCTTACTCGAGGTCGAAGGTTAAGTTCAACGTCAATCGTGCAGACAAAATGATCATCCAAGGCATCGCACTTCTTGACCAGCTAGACAAGGACATTAATACATTCTCAATGAGAATTAGGGAATGGTATTCTTATCATTATCCCGAGCTCGTCAAGATTGTGCCCGACAACTACATGTACTGCCGAGTTGTCTCCCTCATAAAGAACCGAAAGGAGATGCCCGAGGATATCTTTGATCAGTTAGAAGAAATTATTGGAGACGCAGCCAAAGCACAGGCTGTGATAGATGCTTCAAAGTCGTCAATGGGCATGGACATTTCGCCAATCGACCTTATCAACATTGAGGCTTTTGCATCAAGAGTTATCAATTTAGCCGAATACAGAAAGTAAGTTCAAAGGTTTTTAGTAATTAGCATAGTCAGTCAGTGGCCTTTTTGCCATATACATGCTTTGATCAGTAGCATGTGTATCTTTCCCTTAGGCCAATATTAACTTGTACACCTTGATTTCCATGAGGGATGAATTCATTTGATAATTCCTTAACGATGTGTCTGCACAAGTATTTATAAAGTTTTATAATTTTCAGGGGACTGTTGACGTACCTGCAGTCAAAGATGAATAATGTAGCGCCTAACTTAACGTCCCTACTTGGAGAGACTGTTGCAGCCAGATTAATTTCTCATGCCGGCTCACTGACTAATTTGGCCAAGTTTCCTGCATCTACAGTACAAATTCTGGGGGCGGAGAAAGCTCTGTTCCGTGCTCTCAAAACCAAAGGGAAGACGCCTAAATATGGATTACTGTTCCACTCTACTTTCATTGGTAATAACTTATTGATAATAATTGCAATTAGAGTTGTTGAAAAAAGGCCTTCTAGTGTTGTATGGCAGTGAGATTCTATCGCTGTTGTATGTCAACAGGGGCCAAGAGTAATATCTTGTCATGGGTCGTATAGGGAGCAGATAATATTCCTATAAGTCATAATTGCCTAGATGACATTCGTCTAAATATTAGCTCAACCAACTGTAATCAAAGGATGAGTTAACTTCTATCTAATGTGTCCTATTATTTTACAGGGCGAGCTGCATCTGCCAACAAGGGGCGCATTTCTAGGTTCCTCGCCAACAAATGTACCATTGCATCCAGAATAGACTGTTTCACAGGTATAGTAACTAACATGAAGCTGGACTGGACGCTTTATTCTGTGATCAGTTACTTAAATATTGAATTGTATTTTATGTAGAAACCCCTAGTAGTGTGTTTGGGGAGAAATTAAAGGAGCAAGTGGAAGAGAGATTGAAATTTTACGACTCTGGGGAGGTTCCTCGTAAAAATGCTGAAGTCATGAAAGAAGCTTTGGAAGAATCCTTTAATGCATCCATCAGTTTGAACGAAACACCCAAAAAGAAAAAGAAGAAGAAGAGAAAAGCAGAAGAAATGGAAGCTGAGGCTGAAGATGATGTCGATGCTGGAAGCAAGAGGAACGGAAATGTTGAAGAAGAGGTAGAGGAACCTGTTAAGAAGAAAAAGAAAAGGAAGACGCAGTAAATGAAAGATTGACGCCAATTTTTATGTAGAATGTAGTTTCTTTTTGTTATATTTTTAAGAATAAGGATCATTAGTTAGGAGATTGTTTTGAATCACGCTTCGTTTATTAAAATAATTAACGTAATCCAATAATTTGCTACATGTACTATCTAATATCACATGATTTTGACGATGCACCCTACGTCTTTAATTCTTTGGTAAACTCACATTCACTCTTCAATAGATGATCGGAAAAACATAAACCGGTCCGCCATTTTAAAACTAGGGCATCTTAAAGCATCATAGTCATTCAACCAGTCTTTGCTGATATTATACCTTCTTGTGTAATTTACAACCGAGGTCTCTTCGTGTATTTTGGTGTAGAACTTCTGCATATCAAACCCTTCACTTGGAATGAGTTGTCTCAAGAGATCAGGGAAAGTGGGAAGCCACTTCAGAGAAAAGTAAAATGATAAACTTCTCGAGGTAGGACTTGTACCGAATATGAGATCAAGGTCTGGTTCTGATTCAGCCAGTGGTGACGTTGGTCTTATCCTGTTCTCTTGTTTAACCACCGTCCCCTTTCCAATTATTTTGGATTCCTGTTCCTTGTCACTCACAATGTCCTTGTTAGTTCTAATGTCCTCATTTTTTGCATCAGCATCCTCTTCTGTTTCCACCTGCTCGTTCTTTGTTTCGAAGTTTTCTATTAATTTTCGTAATTCCTTAGCCTCTTCAGATACAGACTTGCCGGAAATCTGCAAACCTCCCTGATCAGCAACTTTAGAGGCAATCTCCTTCCTTGCTGCCATCGCCGCCGCCGCCGCGTCCTTCTCACCACTTTGTTCTTCCAAAAGCTTTTTCAATAACTTGAAGACAATATTCTCACTCTCACTTGTGATTGTCTTCATTCCAGTGGCATTGAAACCCCAATCCAATTTAAGCTCTCTCCGAAAAACTGGCGTTTGCTTATGAGAAAAATTTAACAACGGATTTGTTTTCACCGAGACTTCAGGTGAATCCCAGTTGAACAAATTGCTGTTATCAAAATTTAAAATGAGCTTAGGTGGGTCCATATCAACTGAAGGAATTGTAGAAGTGGACTGCGGCATCACGTCTGACTGATTTTCATTCTTTGTCTGATGACTAGATTTTTGCTTTTGTTTTGAATTTCTATTTGACTTTGACCTCTCCTTCTTCCTTTCTGCATGACGCATCTCATCAATAACTTCAATTTCCTTGTGCAAGTCAGCTTCTCGAATGCCAGTACAACAGTTCAATGCCGCTGGGTCAATGGGATGTGCTTCTGTGTTAAAAATGTAACCTCCCACATACAGAGTACACTTTCCCATGGGCGTGGAAACAACTGTGGCATCTTCTCCCAAGTTATGTATAAAGTTGTCTGGATCAAAAAGCAAGTAGAGATACTTGACCGTCTCGGCTAAAAAGAATGACTCCATTCTATCTTCCAGTGTGAGTGTTGTTACGTCACGAATTGTCGCATATCCACATTCGGTACGAGCGTTATGTTGAATAGAGTGAAGGATGTCTTCTCCGATTTCGAGCATGTATGGATCTCCTGTGGCTCGATACAGGTACATGGCTGACTCAATCAATTCAGGACGAAGAGGATATCCCTCACGCTGATAAGTTGCTCTTCCTTGTAAAATGTTGTACAGTTCAGGCAATCCGCCATATTGCTTCAAAATTCTATGATAGTTTGTGATGGCTTTCAGTCCATTCTTGAATTCTCCAACAAGGCTCAACATTCCTGGGAAAAATGTCTCCAGACTTTGGAAAGTAGTGGCAGAAACGTGACCCTGTCCCATCGTTGCCCACACGTACCATCCCCCTTTTCCTAAGTGCTACATAAGTCAAAGCGTTAATGAACAATGCCAATACTGAGCAACGAAACATACTTTCTCAATTGCACGATGAAAAACACGAAACATGTGCATCAACTCCGGTTTTTGAAACAATATGGATCCTTTAACTAGGTACTCAAAAAATGAGTCTACTCCAGCCCCTATCCCTGCGTCAATTGCTGTCCATTTCCCAGTCTTCGTGTCAATATGATTTCCAACCAAGTCCAGAGCAGACCTTCTTACGTACAAAGCGCGAAGGGCTCGTAAAGCAACCTAATTAACAAGTACAGAATTACATTGGCAAACTGACATCCATAGATCCATATATTGCATGTCAAACGTACTTTCTCATAAATCATATCTCCTGTAAGTCTTGATAGACTTCCAAATTCTACAAGAAACGTCCCAACCCCTGCTGTACACGTGACTGGGGTCTCACTGGGAGGAACACCGAAACGCAGATTTACAGTTCCATATGGCATTCCTGTTGGAGTATCAAAAGCCGGCAACAATCTTCGAGCAACACTCTCCGCAAGTCGCAAAAGTGGTCCTTGGCAAGGCCATCCTGGCTCCACTTCCATTCCAGCTCTTTAAAAGCAAAATTAAAAACGAACATGAGTTAACTACTGACAAATGAATAAAAATGGTTATCCTCACTTCTGACTGAGCAAATGAGCACTAAGCAAACCTCCAAGAATCCTAATATTGGTTTCAAACACAGACACATTGATATTCATATCAAAATGCGCATTATCCAAGATGAGTTGTGCGACTCGACGAAACTCTGAATAGTTCCCCACAATTGCAAGTGTGTCAAGGGCATCTATCAGAGTGAGTGAATAGCTGCCCCACGTGTCAACCCCGTCGCAGCTCAGTGGTCGCAGTTCATCGTAGGGATAGGCGTGGTCCAGGTAGTTGTTGTAACCATGATAAAAGACGGATAGGACCTCCTCCCTAAGAAAAAGAAGGTCAGCAGAGTTGTGAATAATCGAGTCTTTTAGTGTATGTACCTCAATTCCGTCAAGCGTTTAGAATCATAGACTCGAATGGCACTGATGGCATCAAAGTTGACACAGGTGAAGACAGCCCAAGTGAAGAACAAGGCAAATAGAGACCGCAGTTGGCGCATTTCTGTGGACAGATCATCAAACAAGGAAACCAAAATAAGTATTGACACACTTTACCATTGTAATTTTCACTTACTTGCGGTGTCATCAGCCAACAATAGGGATGAATAGGGTTGAGCACTTGTCCCAGTCCAATCAATTAATCAACTCTCGACACCAAAATTAATACAACAATTGCAATTGGAAGTCATCTTTTTGTTGATCTGATCGATGATAGTGTTTTGTTGATGTGTCCATTCGTTCAATTCAACCGGGCGGAGGTACGGGTTTCTCAAATGTTGCATGCAAATGTGAGAAGACAAAGGCATGAAAAAGCCATTTGTGCTTTCGGCTTTCTACGTTGGCAATGATGATTTCATCTTGATGTCATTTTTTCGTCATCGGGGGTCGATGAGCAGAATTCACTGGTCGGACCTTTTGGTGATATTGGATTGCAATCAAATCAATGCTATTTACTCTTGATGATAAGGATAGGATGAACATGATAAGTTTGACAGGTTCGATATCTTGTTGATGTGGAACGCATTGACGCCATCCAAATGACGATTTGTTTTGAGACTTAGGCTTCTCCATCCAATTCAATTTTTGTTGGCACTAATAATGACAAGAGCATTATTGATGAGTATTCACGAAGACTTTCAAAAATGAACTTTCTCTTAAAAATAGTTTGGTTCAGATTTGTGTTAGTGTTTTGCAGTTGTCTTTATTCTGCGGAATGCGCCACCTTGGACGAGTTTGGGTATTATAAGCTAAACGTCGCCATTGATGAAAGGACGGTGCAGAATTTGTCAATCCCAAATTACATAGTGCACGTTAAGGTTCGTCTTTTGGAAGTAAATAAAACACGAAGGGTTGATTAAATTCCTTATACAGAATGGGATTCAAGATCTGTCGGACATGCTCCACTTCGCGACGAATCAAAGATTCTCAATCAAGGAAGCAGAAATACTTGTCCCAAGCCATTGGGAGTTGGAAGTGGATGACGTTGCCACATCGTAAGGCATATCTGTTCCATTCCAGTCAAAGTTAAGACCAATTTAAAACACTTTAGCCAATACTACGAGAGTGCGGACTTTAAAATCTCACACATCTTCTCACTACCTTATGTCAACAATCCACTCCCGTGCGGGGCAGCAGGGATAGATGTACAACTACCTTATGGTTTCTTCAATGATGGGGACCAGGGAAGGTATGGACGCCTGGGGAAAGCACTGCTGGTGCTTTTTGCAAGACTTCGATATGGAGTTTGGTGAGTAGTCCAAAGAATTTCTCACCTACCCCCACAACTCGGGATGATGTCAGTATAAACGTGAAGTTCATCTTTTAAGGGAGGAACACGGATACCCAGGGGATCCAATGTTTCCTTACTACTGGAAATCATTCAGTGATGAGAGCTGGCAAATAAATGCCTGTACAAATGCACAAATTCTAGGAAACTACAGATCTATGTAAAGCTGACTACTTATCACAAGTTCTAACCTACAACTTGTACTTTTCTGCAGCCACGATAATAGTTCATGTGGTCCAGATTCTGAAGAAGATGATGATGATGATCCCTACGACCTATATCCACCACCAAGTGATTGTAGATTTTATCCCAGAGAAACCCAGGTTTGTTCAATTCAAAAAAGGACAAAATCATATAACTATAAGTGTCTATGTCTAGGACGCCAGCACATCTATCATGAGCTTCCATTATCTCGGAGGCATTGAGAAATTTTGTGACGCTACGACTCACGATAGGGAGAAACCGACGCCTCAGAATTATTACTGTCGTTATAAAAGTGTAATGGAAGTGATAACGGCAAGTGCCGATTGGAAGTATGTCACCAGAGCGAATACCCCAAGCAGGGTGGCTATGAAAGTGGTCAAAAGTCAATCGGTATGTATCATCAAATATAACGCTGTATACATCTACCTATGGTTGGTATATTAAGCCGTTCATGGTGTCAATTGAATAGTTACCTCTTCTCCACATCTTAATAGATGCTGGAATCACACAGGTATGTCACATAGTTATTTTGCAATAGTTAGCTATGACAGGGAAGGTGCACATTCTTTAAGGTCCCTGCGACAGTGCTTTCACAATTGTCCTCAAACCTGTCCGATCTTATTTCTTCAAGAGAGTTGAGAAATATTATATCATCCGTAAAGGAATTCCCAGGTTAGTGTCGAATCTCTATTATGAAATATTGTCTAAATGTTTTGTATTTAGCCGACAGAGTTGGAGATGTTCTCACAGAAGTCGTTCCATGGGTTTACCTCAGACATAACTCTTCGGAGATTGTTAGGTATGTACTTTAAGTACCAAGGATTAATTTAATCCATCCCATTGTGTAAGATAACTCACTTTGGATCAATAGTGCACTTCACGATTCGTATGGACGAAAAACTGGGTTTAAAGATTACGGTGGGGTACTCAAAGACGTGCTAATGGGGATAGAGAAAAGGAACCATATTGCAGGGAACATTGTGTTAATCATTAAGACAGGACCAGAAGCAAAAACAGGTAACACCGGACGAGTTTACAAATAATTGGGCTTGATCTATTGCTGATGATGATAACGTAGGTGACTTAACCTCTGAAAGCGACGTATTGTCCCAACTGATTCTTGGGTCATCAAACACCAAATTCTTCGCTATCGAACTGCACGCTAATCAAATGCAAAAGAAGAATGCACTTGAGAAAATTGTTCGTGCCTCCAGTGGGCACCATTTATCCATCTCTACACAACCCGACCTAGGAGCTCCACTGGGCGACTTTGTAGTCGCCTTGAGAGATTCTCTCCAGTGGGGTTTATCTGGTGAGAGAAGACACGTTCTGGCCATGAAAACATTTATGACCAACGACGCAACTCTAAAAATAACCGCACCATCAAAAATTCTTCAATTCGAGTTATCCATTCTGCCATTTTTGGGCAACCTGTTCGACGTGAAACTTATTCGTGGAGAAGGAGGGAATTATAATGATACCATCCTAGAGGAAACTGGGTGGGATTTCATGGAAGATGTTCCCCAGTCGAAGAAAAGCTTTCATTATTCTTCAGAAGTATTTGAAACACCACTGGAGGTATGACATGAACCAATGGTGGTGAAGTGTGGTTATTACCGCTGCTTCTTATTTTTCAGAGTTTGGAGTGGAACACTTTGAAGGCCTGCGGCTTTGAGACATGTACATTTTTAGTGACAGCGTTACTTCAAGTTGAGGATAGATCTTTAATTGCCCAGAACATCAAATTAACTGTTACAACCTCAGCACAGAACAATGTGGTGGATTTATCGGTTAACAATGCTGGAACCCAAATCGGAGCTCCTTTTGCCATTTATGCAAAGGTACATGAATTTTGCAAATACAACGACGACTAATAAATCAAGTTCTTCTGACATATTAGTTGGAGGAAGACGGGGTTCCTATTGAAGCCTCCGAAGGTCTGCAAGTAAATGCTATTATCTCGATGGTAGGAAGGGAGGAAATATGGACTGTGCCATTACTGGATAATGGAGACACGTCACCCGATGTCTCTGTCAACGATGGAATGTTTTCCGCTGCCTTTCTTCCCCCTCGAAATTTCAACGGCGTCTATAAGATACTAGTTGTGGCCCAATACAATTCTTCACATGAAGAGACTCCAGATTTGTCAGGAACCACTGGAGGGGCAAGTCGATCCGCAGGGAAATTATTTCCTGTAGACCAAGCAGAAATGGGTTGTGGAAGTGGATTCCTCGGTAGGAAAGAAAACACTTTTGGGCATTCGGCTAATGTTTTAAAATATTTTAAAGGATGCTGGAGTAAACAGCCAGACAACGATTTTGTTATCGGTACTGACTTGGATTACTTCGTGGAGTTCATCAATATACAGTCATACAAAGTGAAGTACATTGCCTCCAGATAAGCTCATTAAACAAGTTTTCAAACTGTCACAGGCTGTTCCAAACAGAATAGTCGACCTTGTTGTCACCCCATTGGATGACACGGTCGTGAACATTCAATGGACCTCTCCATTGATTTTATACTGGGACGAATTTGACGGCGGTGATTTGTTTGAAGTACGACACAGAGAAAGCTTTGAAGATATTTTAGATTCCTTCGAAACTGGTGAGAATATTCCTACCAACGCGCGCCCCTTTCCGTTGCCTGCAGGAGGAAGGCACAATGTCACATTTTCCTTCAATCGGAATGCAACACGTTATTTTGCTATAAAGACAATCTTTTTCAGAGGAGGAAGTGTGGATGACCCACCACTGGTAACCCCACCTACTCAATTAGCCCATTAGGAGAAAGACTAAAATCCAAGTTTTGTTCCAGTACTCAGCTTTGTCGACCATCGTCAGGGTCAATATCACGGAAGCTCCCATTATGACCACAACCACCACCACAACTACGATTTGTCCCACAACTGTTACAACCCTTCCTCCTCCGACAACCCCTTCAGGACAGACAACAACAGAAGAGGACGATCTCAGTAAGTTAAACAACTCAATATATATTTTTTAAAATCTCATCTTGCCTCACCTTCCCTTTTATATAGCCACAACCACTCCTTTACGAACCACCCAACTTCGAACCTCAACTGTGACCCCTTCAATCACAACTTCTACCATGAAAACAACCCCACCCCCTCCAGTCACAACCACGGAAAATTCAAAGCATTGGTTTGCGACAAAGGAAGGAATTATTACACTATCGGTATTTGGAGCAGCCATGATTTTCTTGCTGGCTGCAACTGGAGGATTTTTCATTTGGTTTACAAAGTACAGACAGAGTGGTCTTAAATATCAACCATTTAGTGAGACAAAACCTTTGTCGTTGTCAAATTAAAAAATCGTTTGGACAATATTATAATAGTGACCATTCTGCTGTAAACCTTCAGAAATGGATTGAGGCAAAATGAGACTACCAATAAAAGTAAAAATGCTGTTGCTGTTATGTACATACTTTGGGGCACACTGCGACTTGTACCCTCTCTTCGCAAAGAATATCTTTGCTGAAGAATCCTTCTATATCTTCGATGTAATTAACAACTGGTGGCAACTTTTGTCAACCAAACTACCTATGATTTTTTGTCAATTTGCGACTTCCGAAGTCTGGTTCGGGCATCGCTTTCTCAATGAGCAGGCTATGGCAATGGCAATTAGGCATAGGTAAAGCAAGCGGCTTACTTCTCTCAAAACTTGTGCATGACAGAAAACAGCAGTGAAACAAAACCATCTCTGCATCTGCCAAGTCTTCTGGGCAGAAGACAAGGGAAAGAACACTTTTACTTTCACTTAGGAATTGCCACTGTTGAATGATTGAAGCAGGTTCGAAAAGAAAGCAAGGCTGTCATTGGTTTTTTCATTTTGTTTTGTACTTTTTTGCAGGATGAGACATGGACCGACAGCAAACGTGGAAGACTGACGTGGTGATTTGACCTCAATTCAATGTCTAGGACTATTGTGCTTGTCTTTGCTTCTTGACCACATGTCAATTGGTTTGACGAAAATGGTATGTGGCAAAGACGCAGCGGCTCTCATTAGGAAAGGTATGAGTGCAAGTTTTCTATGCATATGGGCGTCAATATTTTTTCTCTTAGGGATTTTCTCAATAAACAAACCGGCCAACATCACATCTGCGGATTTGCTGAACAATTTGAGAGATATCATCTACGAAGGTGTGTATGATGATATGATGATCCTGATGATAATACTGCCATTCTTTTTCAGGGTTTCCGACGGATGAAAAACCAGGGGTTTTGAGACTAGGACACGGGGGCACTTTGGATAAGTCAGCCGTGGGTGTTCTGAGTATGCAGGAATCCATATACACTTTATTACTCGAATGCTAATTTCTGACTTGTTTATTGGATTAGTTGTCGGAGTAAATTGGGGCTGTAAGAAACTCCCTCTGCTCCTGCATGGGACGAAGAACTATGTCGTCGTGGGTCAACTGGGGATTGCGACAGATACCTACAGTGATGTTGGGCGTGTGATAAATGAGAGACCTTACGGTAAACATCACCAGCCCCACAGGTTTTGGAGTCTTTTACGTACTATTGTATTCACAGGACACGTTACCGAGCCAGATATTGCTAATGCGCTGAAACCATTCGTTGGAAAGATTTGGCAAGCCGCTCCCATTTACTCCGCTTTGAAAGTAGGTGGGAGACGGATGTCAGAATTCGTAAGGTAGTGTCCTACATTCATTCTCTCCTTGTGCCCTACCGTTTATTTAATAACCTATTGTTTCGCATTTGCAGAGAAGGGTTTGAAGTTCAACCAAAGATGAGAAAAGTACGGTGCTACAGTGCCGAATGTACTGATTATAGTCCCCCATTTTTTACACTACACGTACGATGCGGAAGCGGATTTTATGTTCGTAGTTTAGTAAATGACGTTGGTGTAGGTGAGATTTGTCAGCACCATTGCTTAAGATAATCATTAACCGTTCCATTAATTGTACAGCTTTAAATAGTTGTGCCCATATCAGGCAATTGCAGCGGACGCAACAAGGACCTTTTACACTTCACGAATGTTTAACGGAACATGAATGGACGCTCGATAGGATATTAGACTCGATGCTATTGTGCGAATTCAAGTATAGTCAGTACGAACAACGCATGTTAAAAAGCCAAAGAGCAGAACAGTAACAGGGTATTGTTATTTATTGATTATCGAAGTAAACCTTTTGAATGGAAGATGTCTTTGGATGTTTATTTGAGCATTAGAAAGATTGAAATATTGTAGTGGAAATATTTGTCTCAACGTCTTTTAGCAATTCCAGTTTCCAAATCCAATGCATCATTCCTTCTTAACTTTTATAATTCAAATAACATTCATGGTCTGTGCTATTGACATAGATAAGCATGTTTTTTATTCTGGCATTTATACAGGTCGTTAATTTTATTGTTGAAGGGTACTCCCTGTCGCGTCAGAAGCAATTGGCCCAAATGAAACTGCTCGATGCCACCTAAACCACACCGACACGGTCCATTTAGCAAACTATAAATTGACACGGCGAGAATATGATTACGGATGCAATGGCTGAAACCGCAATGGTCGTTTGCGTCACGCTTCATTGTCAATTTTATATAAGGCAACAGTGGATTATTGATTCTTATAGTAGGTCTACTGCTTGGTCCTGTTCCCAGTGTCATCTTCACTTTTAGGAATTAAAGTCGAGATTCTTCATCCCCACTTTCAATACACAAGCAACAAAGTCAGCTACATATTTGTCATCGAGTGAAGTTCAACACTCTGAAAGCCATTGATATTGCCAAGTCTTGCCATGCCCCAGAGCAGACATTACACGTTACATGTTAAAGTTCTTGCGATATCCTTCGTATTCCTGTTCTTATTACATGGGGGAAGAACGAAGAAACTTAAAAAACATGGATTTAAGATTACCAAACACAAGGTTGACCAAGTATCAACGACCCCAGAAGCTCTGGATTTGGACCCGTCAACATTCGACAACAAAACATCCAGCTTCGTTTTTACATTTCCAACCGTGAACTCCTCAGTTGGACGCATTGGACAATACGAGGAAGAAGAACCTTTTGCTCCGTCACAAAACTTTGACAGCAGGGTGTGGGACAGTGAGCCTTATCATCATCATCATCATGAGTACCATAATAGTGACGCAGGACAGAAAGCAACTCACTTTCCTCCTGCGCACAACAACCATGACGGGATGAGGCAGAAAGGCGACAATGGTCCACAGGAATTTGTCAGATATGAAGATGAGAGTCATGACAAGTCGTTGTTGGAATCCGACAATACTGTCCACTCCAGCTATCCACTTCAATCTACCAAACAATATTACTACCAATCCAATCAACAATTAACTTACGACGACATGGAACGCCAGCGAGCCGCATTAATAGTGAAGGCGCTTCTTTTACAGGCAGCAGAAGCTAACCAATTAAACAACCAGAACACTTTACACACTCTTGGTAGTGCTTGGTCGGCAAATTCCCTTTCTTCTTCAGAGGAGGTGGATCCGTTACAAATGGCACCCTCGAGAAACGGATGGGGATGGCCAAAGAAAACCAAAAAGAAGAAGCATAAGCATGGTTGGGGTTGGAAGGGGAAAGGTTACAGTGAAGTGAGTTGAAAGAATTATAAAAAGGACATCATGATCAGAATATTTTGTCAGGCATATATCAAATGGGTATTGGAACGTTTTAAGCATCAGTTACTAAAGTCAAAGTCTTCAAAGAAGTCGAAGACAATCAAATTGCATAATTCCAGTTCGGTAATTAAGTCCATTCATTCAAAAAGAATACAAATGTTGAGAGTCACTTGCACGGTAATAAATAGATAACGCACGCTGCACAATTAATCATAGATAGCTTATTGTGGACTATCTCAATGTGCCCCAATCTGTACTCTAACTTTTGTATTTCTTTTCTACAGTTGGATATTGGAGCACTTGGTCTACTTGGACTCTTAGGGGTGCTTTCCTTGCTGTCAAATGTTTTATTTCTTCTTGCGACAACGACGACGACAACGGCCGCCGGAAGGAAAAAGCGTTTCGCTGAAGATCAAGAAAATTCTTTGGAGTCCAAGAGAGACAGAATATTTTATCAGGTTTTGGAAAACTTGAGCCCCCTAGCTCACGCGAGGAACGGTCTAATCCCAGTCGAATGTACTTATCAAGGCGTTTGCAAAACCAACAAAATTTTGGTCCAAGAATTGGGTCTGGCTGGAAGAGTTGCTTCAAACAGGGTCACTTCAGCCATTGTCAAGCTGATGGGGAAAGATGAGACAAGTGCACTAGCAAAGGCTGGTTTGCAAGGTCGGAATGCCAGAAGCTGTGAATCGGTAACGTGTGACTTGAAATCAATCATGCTTATCTTTGCAACCTGTCAAATAACTGTTTTTTTTGTGTCAGATCTATCCTGTTTGCAAATCCCTGGTACAGAAAAAAAGATTAGCAGTTCCTTTTAGCATTCGCACGGAACAGCTTCCACTCTTGTTCAACGAGTTGCAAAAAATGTCCAAGTTTTATTATTCATCTAAGTTTTAGCCAAGTAATAATTCGCGTGTATCTTAAGCATTTTATCCTAAATGTTCAACCCGTTTGGAAATAAAAACTGTAATTATCTTTTCACTCGCTATAATGCGAGATTGTACTATTGTTTTCTTGTTCATCATCACCATATTTGAGCCATTATTCAACCTGAGCCACCACATTAGGATTCTTGATTATCTTAGCTGAGCTTGAACTTGATATTTTACGACTGGCACATTTCTTCCGTTGGTACACTAATATTCCTACAGCAGAAACAAATATTGCAAATGCAATGATTATTGCGCAAACGATGGCTATTCCGCCCGCTGTTTCGATCCATTTCTTTCCTGTGGGAGGGGGAGGAGTGGTGGTGGTTGGACCTAAGAAGATACAATCATTAAGATTCTGACAATGGAAGCACATGTAGCACTAACCTCCATACTACCAAATACTTTATTGCTATAGACTGCGTTTTAGATAGTAAGCAGTAGACACAAACTATTCACAGTAAAGCCTTACTAGAATTTATTAACAACTAAAAACCCAAGCGTCACAATTATTGCTGTAGTACAGGTGGATTTTATGGTGGGGGAATGGCTATGGGTGGAAGTTTCCGGAGACGCACTCGGTGTACCTGTAGTCGTTGAAGTGGAGGTGGTTGTTGTTATATCTAAAGAACGTAGTAATGGCAAAGATTACATTATCTGGAGGTCATTATGTTTCAGTACCTGTGGTAGAGGAGGAGATTGGGGTAGAGGGTGAGGTGGTGGACACTGTTGGAGGTGTTGGGGTGGAGGTGGTTGTTGTATCTAAAAAACGTACATAGCCGTGATAGATAACAGAACCATAGTATTTTCTGGAGGACTTTATGGTTTATTAGTACCTGTGGAATTTGGCGTGGTGGAGGAGGACTGTGGAGTAGTGGTTGTGGCTGTGGGTGGGGTCGACGAGGGAGGGGATACTGTACCACCTGAGCAATAGTTAGCAGCAACACTTAGATTTGTTTATTTATTCATGAATTTCTTAACACACAGGAGTATTGCAATTAGCATTATGCTACCTAATTTGCGTTTCGAATAAGTGCATATATGCCAAAAGCCAGAACCATAGCATAACCATATTTTGTAGAGGAAGCCTTACTTGTAGTAGGATCTGGGGGACTTTGGGTAGTGGTGGTCGTAGAAGTAGTGGTTGCAGTGGGGTCCATTGTAGTCGTAGTGCTAGTGGTAGTAGTGGCGGTGGGATCCGGAGTGGTAGTGGTAGCAGTGGGGTCCGGAGTGGTAGTAGTGGCGGTGGGATCCGGAGTGGTAGTGGTAGCAGTAGGGTCCGGAGTGGTAGTAGTGGCAGTGGGATCCGGAGTGGTAGTGGTAGCAGTGGGGTCCGGAGTGGTAGTGGTAGCAGTGGGGTCCGGAGTGGTGGTGGTGGCAGTGGGGTCCGTAGTTGAAGTGGTAGTGGTAGCAGTGGGATCCGTTGTACTAGTAGATGTACTTCCTGGAGTGGGAGTTGGGTCTTCTTCCACTATTTCTACTCCAATGATATTTGAAATTTCACTCTAGACATCATAAACATAATTCCCTATAAATCCATTTGTACAAAGCATCATTTTGGTTTAAATGTACCTCTCTGCCATTAT
>JAQIWU010000264.1:0-30391 GCA_034696445.1 Isotomiella minor
TACCAGTCTGAATTCAAATAATGGAACTGTTAAAATTAATTTTGTTTGAATTATCAATGGCCAACGCTAAAATTGGCACACGTGTTTGACTCGGAAGTTTCTGTTCCAACTTAACTTTCATCCTCCCCCACTTTCCGTCACGCTGAATGGGACAAATATGACTAAATGACGGAAGAAACGCCTACGCAAAAAATAATATTAGCGTATGTTTCAATCTTCACTATCCTGGATTGGTAAGATTAAGATTCGAGGGAGCGTTGCTTCCAATCTGACTTTCTCTCTCATGATTTCTCTGAATTGTCATCCGTGTCATCCCTCATTGATGCTGAGCATCTGTGTCAAGGTGCCCCAGCACTGGATAATGACGTAGTTAAGCTGAAACACCCTTTATGACAAGGATATGGATGCTTTATTTTCACTCAACGTCAACCTGCGCCTTTCAAAGGCTATGATTAAAAGGAGACAAGAGACAAAAGCTACTGAAAAAATCTTGACTCGGGGAATGTCACTCCTTCTTCCCTTCTTTTCCCTGCACGACGGCCGTATATAAAAGAGTGGAAACCACCTTCCCTGATGCTCACTTTGTTCAAGTACTTGGAACTAATACAGACTTATTAGCCCTACGTACAGTTTTCATACGTCTCGGGCTCAGTCATCCCTTTCTTTCAACATCTTCCATTTTCCTATCAACTTATCTTCAGTAAGACTACTTTGTTGTAAATCTGTTTTAAAAATTGCATGTTTAGTTGGGCAGCGTCAATTTAAATAAATTTTCCTGTTGGTTTTCTATTAAAGCGTCCAGCGTCCAATTCATCAGCAACATGATTGTTTGGCACTTGGTAAGTTTCACTTTCACAATTTTTAAGCTATGATATTTGGTCCGCATAAATCGGCTCTGTCGACCTGGCCATAAAAAATGACAGAGCTGATAAAGTACTGAAGGCGACACTATAGTTTACAAAAGGGGTTGAAACAAACTAAACATTCAAAGAAGTCAAAAAGCCTTCATTTACGTCGACAGTTATCAGGATTGAATATAAGGAGGAAATACAGGCATGGCAGCGTGGGGGAAAGTTGAGAATGAGAGAAAGGCATCAAGTGTCTATGTTCATTATCCTTCAACACAAAATTAAATTCCGTCTACATCTTGCTAGGACAGAATGTAGGGATTCGGTGGACAAAACAAATTCAGCAAGGATGGTATAAAAACGGAAATAGAAGTTAGATCACAAAAATTCTGTAACCTGTCGTTGAAAATTTTTCAAAGGCATTGATGGACTTCCTACTTTAATCATCACCTCACACAATTCCATTCAGATTTAGAAAGACAACTTTTTCGTCTCCTCTTTCCTCCAGTCAACGAAAGCGTGTTCATTTTTTCTCCCTTTGTTTGTCAAGCATAGTTGGAAGACATGAGTATGACGTATGAAATTGAACTCGTCGTCATTAAATAGAGTAGAATTGTTGAGGACAAGTGGAAGAAAGTAGAGCTAAATATTTAACTTGCTTCCGAAAGAGAACACGGACAAAGCGAGCTGGTGAAAGGATGTATCTTTTTGCCCCAGGAGAACCCTCCTTCGGAAATAAACAATTGAGCAATAAAACTTTGAGCAGTTGAGCAATATTCTCCCAATGCCAATTCATTCTCATTCCATTAAAGCCAAACCCCAAGAGGTCGTGAACTGAAAGTTTTCAAGAAAGAACAATAGATGTAAAGTAAAAAATAACTTCTCATTCATCACTGAGACTTTTTTTCAATTTGCTCTGCTTTCCTTACTTTAAAGACTTTGGAAATGTTTGAGATCTGTGGAAAGTTCAAAGTAATTGAAATGAATCAGAACTCTCAGAGCCACCGAGAAGTGTTCCACCTCTTATATTTTTCCCTTCAACCAGTAATTTAGCCCCATTCTTTGCAACATATCGATTTGCTTAAAATTGGCACAATTATTTAAAGGCGGATTTTTAACCGGAAAGTACCTAATTTGACGGCATAAAGTTCCAGCAGATTACTTTGTTAAATTGGCATCGTCAGGGCATAGGCAATCAAATTAGAGTCCCATTCGATTTACGAATGGGAAAAATTACACTGGTACGTAAAGAAAGGATGCGAATTTAGAGGAAAGGAGGACTTTTGAAGGAGAAAAGAACGTATTGAACTGAATTCAATTATTGTGTGAAGCATGATATGCATACAACAGCTTGATAAGTTTCTTCTTGCCCCAAAGGACTTTCCCTCACGAGAATTAATGAAAGAAAAGTCTCGACCGGGACAAGTTGTCACAATGTTATTGTCTTTTCGTACCTACGCCAGTCGTTTCAATCATTGTCAAGTCAAGAGGAATGACATATGTACAACTTATTTGAAAACTCTCAAAGAATTTTAAAATCCTAATGATTAAGTTTTGTTTTCCATCAAACCCTTTGCAAGAGCGATATATTGGTTGTTGAGTGCTTGCAGTGGTGCGTATTTACTTACTCCTATTGTGCCAAGCTGGATGGAGACTTTCTCCTTTTATACAATAAACCATTTAGTTACGTCTTTCCACCCATGAGACACGGGTTAGTGCTTCTGCTGACATGAATACTCAAATTGAAAAAACAAAGACAAATTGCTAACGAAAGATGAACAAATGTCCTTTTTACCAAGTAATTTGAGACGGGTTGAAACAAAGTATGGGGCATTGTGAGTTTTGTCGTTTCGAGTACTGTCTCACATTGTTACTGAAACATATTTCAACAAGGAATGTTTCAAAAATAACCTTGTCACTTCTAAAGTTACGACGATTTTTCTATGAGTTTTATGCCAATGAGATCCAACATTCATTTCTTTACTTGAGTCTGTGACATTTCAACAAGTTACTACCTACGCCTACGTACGTGCATTATTCAGTAGAGATATGACATTTATCTCTTACCGTAGGAACAAGCGTCGTGATTAATTTACTGCCAATTAAACCCCTTCATACTCTACATTCTTACATGACAATCATCTCTCAAACTCTACTGTGTTGGAAAGCATATTCCGTGACCGAATCAATTCCGCTGTCATGACATGCAAAAATGAAACGCGATTAATCTTTCACATGATCAAGTTTGCTTTCACTAGTTCTCCATGTCACGTCATTCATAACGAATGGTTCGTAGGAGACATAATCCATAACATAGGTCTACGAGCCGATTCATTTGATTCAAGCATAAACAAAGCATTACATTTTTTTGATGAAGCTCATAAAATTCCTGTGTTTAATTTTACTGTCAATTAAAATTAGCAGCATTACGAGATTAATAACTTATGCCTGATTGTTGTACAAGGGGACTAATTGATACGATTTGTTAGGTGTGTCTCTTCAGCCTAACCCTGTGGAAATTAGAAGTCCATGCAAATCCAACAAATCGACACAACCTGGCAGTAGAGGAGGAAAGCATCAATTACACCCCCAGTCGGATCCCCGGATATCTAAGCACACAACACCAGGGTAACTCCTCCGACCTGGCTTCTGCTTATGTTGACCTGTTTCCTTTGGACGGAAGTGTCAGCTCAGGTTTCCCTGACAAAAGTAAAACTAACATGCGGCAGCCATTATGTATTATTGTCCCCCTCCTCCTACTTTTTTACACCAAGCTTTCACTCTTTTAAAATGATAGTCCTTTTGCTTAAGCATTCAAGTCTTGTCGCTTTTTTGTTGGTTTACTTGACGCGAGGTCAAACAATACTTTTTGACAGATGAAATCAAGAGGAAAGCTGGAGCAATAAAAACAACTAGAATAAGAAGGACACCTACTGGCTTTTCAGCCAGAGGTTTCCATGAAGACGTATTTAATCGAGATTTTGGTCACTTTTCTCCAGTCAAACGACGCCCCGAAGCTGATGCTGCTGGCTTCTATGGAGGTACACACGTTCTTCTTTTTGATTAACCAAATTGGGTTTTGTGAGTGACGCATTACCTTCAATTCTCCCCCTGTCACTCAATCCTTCCAGATTTATGTCCTTTGTCATAATATTTGCATTACACTACTTGCTCTTGCCTCATTTCAGACACCTTCTCTAATGGATTTGGAGAATTTGAGACGATGAAGAGGAAAATGCCTTCCTACGGATATAAAGTAAGGGAAAACTCACATACAAAAGATTGTACCACCTCACAGACAGAAATCCAACTCATGGGGCTGTTGGCTCATACCTTCCATCCATAACTCAGGCATAGTTCATGAATTAAGACGCACAGAGGATTAAGAGATAAACTAGAGGAGGATGAATGTGACTCCTGAACCCAACATTTTCTTCTTTGAACTTGCAATAATAATAATAAATAAGTCCTTACACATCCACACAAACAAGCTGATCTCATTGAGGACAATCCGCTTTACCCAGGAAACATTTCAGTACAAACGAGTTGTCTGTTTTATTATTTTTAGGCTATGGAGAAAGTGAGCATGGACCCCAGATACTACTCTCAGAAGCTTTTAGATGGGAAAAGGAGTCCTGAAATGGGGAAGTCTGGCTTCCACTCTGATGTCTTTAACGGAGGATTTGGCGAATTTCACCCCATGTAAAGAATCATCAGAGAAAGGTGGACCTGGAGCGTTTATTTCTTCGTTTGTGTGACTTCGCATATTTCCTTGTGTCGTTCGTAATGCTAATGACGTGATGATGAATATTATTATGCTAAATTAGAAGAATTAATTTCTTTAATAATACTACTATGTAGCATGTCAATACCAATCCGTCAGACCCCTCTGTACAATGTAATATTCAAACTATTTATTCATAAAGTCATACCATACTCTTGAAGGATCTTTTCTTTCAATAGATAGTTGTTCTACTACCTAAATTAAATTGTCTGGATTGTCTGTACGGATAGAGATGCACAAACTGCTATATAATGGTGAAAACCCAGTGCAAGAGAGAATGCACCATTCTGCTACGTTGTTGTTGTAAATAGATAACTATAAAAATACAGGAGGAAATTATTGTACTAGGTGTTTATTAATGACACGTTTCGAAGTGTCAAGTTCCCCCAATAACATTTACTCTTGAGTACTTTGGTCTTTTATCAAGTTTTCCACCATCATCGCTTCGTACGCATATTAAGAAAGCTTGCAATATATTGTCCTTACATTTTAAACAACTAAAGTGCAAAAACTGTTTTGTAATGATAGGTAGATTGTAATTATTATAAATTTGTTCATTGTGTAAGATGACTTGTCTGCTGACGCTATATTTAACTCATATTAGACTTCATTCATTCCTTCATTTGGTTCAGACTACATCATTTTACTAATGTAACTTTGTCAATTTCTCCTTCTTTGCTTTTAACGTTGTTAGTGTTTAGGCTGACCCAAAAAGAAATGGTCACAGTAACCTATAACCTATAGGGTATTGAGTATGTCAGAAACGCTCTTTCTTGCTAAGTTACTTCTGTTCTAAAGTGACAGAATAAAACAGGAAACTTATTCGCTGTGTCATTGCAACGTGTTGTAACTGCCAATTCTGTAAAAAAAAACAAAGGAATCGTTGCTACGAACGAAATTGAATTAAATTTGGCATTAATTCGAAAAGGGCAAGAAGAAGCATCATTCTGCCGAGGCCACGAGCGACGAGAGCACATGTCACATTCCACAATCTAATTCAATCAGTCCTGCTTTGTCTCATTTGATGTCATATGGGACCCCTGGATTGATTGAATAATGATCACAGACGCATAGAAGCAATTACTTTGCTCTTTATTGTATAATTTTACTCAAGTCAAGAAGGACAGAAAAAGGAAACAATTCATGTGACTGTGTATCCCCCATCGAGTGGAATGTTGGCCCCGGTCAGCATAGGCGTAAGGTCAGAGGCTGTGAAGAGCACCGCATTGATAACATCTTCCATGGGTATGAAAGCCTTTCCTGCAGGGATTCTTGGCAGCATTTTATTCACAAAGGTGTCCAAACTCGCTCTCTCCCCTGACTGAGCCCCTTCCTCAAAGGACGTAGCCCACATGGGGGTCCACACACCCCCAAGGTTTAAAGAATTGACCCGTATCCCATACTTACCTAATTCTAGACACATGCATTTTGTCAACTGATCCACCCCAGCTTTCGAACAAGAGTAGATTGCGCAGTCAGGGATGGCTCGGTGGGCAAGCCGTGAAGAAATGTTGACGATGCTCCCGGTCTGTTTCCCAGAGGCAATCATCATCTTGGCCGCAGTTTGACTCACGTTAACAACCGCTTTGAGATTCACGTTTATGATACTACAGAAACAAGTGGTTTGAATCTGCATTGACCTTTGTATGTAAACTACTGACGACGTACTCATCAAAAACGTTTGGCGTGATTTCCAGGAAGGGTTCCTCGATTCCCACCCCTGCCACATTAAGAACAACGTCCACTGCCCCACAACTCTCCACAGCCAACTTCGTCTTATCCCAGTCCTTTATGTCCACCACCATCGTGGTCACCTTCGCACCAGGGGGACATTCTTGGAGGAGGGAGGTCAGGTCCGATTCCGTCCGTGACAATGCATAAACCCTGCTTCCAACACCGGCTAGTTTAAGCGTAAGTGCCCTCCCAATCCCTGTCAAGTTCAATTTCAGGTTGGATCTACGCTTTTTATTATATATAAATCAAGTCACCCTTTCCAGCCCCGGTGATCAGGACGGATTTATCCCTAAACAAATCCTCCAGACTCATTTTTCTGCACTACAGTCTGAAAAGTATCAACTCAACTCATCATCATCATCGTCATGATTATCAAAAGCAGGAGGTTGGAAAGGTGAAGGTTGAGATCGAGATCAAGGCTGGAGACCCAGATAACGCTTGGGAACAGAGGAAAGACTCGACCTGGGGTAAAGTGAGAAAGGCGAATGAACGGAACGGACAGAGTGGTGTGGCCTTATCTTGATGCCAACACCCTCATAACACTTGAACCACACAGCATTATCAAACAAGAAGAAGATGCGACTTTTGTTAACCTCAATTTGAAATACGCATTCAATCCACCCACAACAACAACAACAATAATATCACACATCCTTACCACCACCACCACCATCATCATCACCACCATCACAACTGACTGTGAACTGTGAAAAAAGTGCGTAGTAAAGAGGAGAAGAGTGGCAAAGTACATAGAGACTTTTACAATTTATTACGAACTCTGGGATCACAACAGAGCCTGTTTGGCTGGCAACAACAACGTCACCTGTTCCTCCTGGAATCCCTTCCTTCTTCTCTCATCTCAACAATAAAAACAACAATCACCACTCACAAACGGGAGTTGGAGACATTTGTAATTATTATTGAAACCCTTGGCCCCTCCTGATAACTCGTCCTTAAGGTTCGTGGACGAGGCTGGGCCAACCTTCTTAGGCCTTGACACTTGGAAAGGGAACTGGTGACGTGAGAGAGCTGTTAATGAGTGCAAGTGAATGCCCTCCTTGCTGACATAAGTTGGAGAGAGAGAGATAAGGTAATTTACTGCTGGTGTTGTCAATCTCTTTTAATTTGTTGACTCATTATTATTTTGTTTCACAACTGCGCAGTTTTTTATGCAAGGAGAAGCAATAAATTTTATAGGACCATAATGCAAGATGAGAGGTGGGTTGCAGTGCTACTACGGGTGGGGGAAGAAGAAGGAATAGTGACGAGGAGGACAGTCCTGTCGTCTGTGTAATGACCATGATGCTATTAAAGTAACGCTGCCTCTGTCCGTGAACTGTGCAATAGGAATCAAGGATGTCTGCAGACAGTCTCAAGAAGGGGGCGGTTAACAATAAGGTACCTGGGCACTCCGTCAGACCCCAGCCTGTATCGGAGAAGACCTTCATGGAGAGTGTGGCTGGCTTGATAAATGAAGTTGGTCTCACTCCTCAGGTATGTGGAAACAATGTTTGTTATAAGAATGAGACAATGGATCATTAAGTGCCTTCCTCCTTCCATTGTGTGTTCGTTGTGGAAAAAAGAATGACTTTTATTTCTCCTTTTTTCAGCCTTATGGAGGTACGGAGGATGTGGACAATATGATAATTTGGGCAAAATTCATTCACCTCAAAGGGTCGGATTTGAAGGCACTCAACTCTAAAGTGGATGGACCCCCACAAATATCTCCACTTCTCCTTGCGATTGGATATCCTACGGGTGTTCAAGTCTGGACCGTCAATTCGAACGGAGAGGCTAATGAAATTTTGTCATGGAAGCGACCACAAGTGAAGCAGTTCCAAATACTGCCAACCCCTTCCAACAATGCTAGAGACAAGTACAGGAACTCCAGACCGATTGCTGCAGTCTGTGAGACGAATGGAGCGTCCAATTATTTGACTTTTGTCTCTTTGAAGACGGGGGAGACAATCAAGAGTTCAAAATTCATTCACAGTGTCCTGGATATTATGATGAACTCGATTGCAATCGCTGTCTCATTTTTGGATAAAATAATAGTGCTGGATCCATTAAGTTTGGAGACAAAAGTGACCATTTCTCAACTTGGACTAGCATCCAATACCCCAACCCACAATCCCATGTCACTTGGGACGACTTGGCTTGCCTACACCGATAGAAGGCTATTTCCACGATACCAGTCTGGAGGAGGGGTGGAAAATGCGGGCAGTTTGTCGTACACAGCCTCAATGCTCTACGCAGCAAAGACGTTAACAAAGGGTTTGAAGGAGTTGGGGGAAACAGTGGCGAGTAGCATCACAGGCCATCGAACCCCTGGGCGAAATGAAAATTTAGCTCCGGAACCTGGAATTGTGACAGTTGTTAATTTAAGTGATCTGAAATCTGGAGAATTTTGTTTAAGTGATACGTCCACCGGAAACTCTGCCAGACACGCCCCAGTCATCGCCCATTTTGTAGCCCACCGCAACAGCCCAGTCACTGCACTTAGCTTTGACAACTCTGGAATGCTTGTAGTAACTGCAGATAAGCACGGTCATGACTTCAATGTCTTTCGAATTCATTCGCATCCCTTAAGCTCGACATTAGGAAGTGTTCAACATTTATACATTCTTCACAGAGGAGATACGGTGGCAAAAGTGCAAAATATTTCAATAGCCCCAGATTCTAGATGGGTCACAGGTAAGACTTGTCAAATGTACATTTTTTCAATTCCCATAACACCCATTTTCGCTTTTACGTGTTTTTAGTGAGCTCGTATCGAGGAACTACGCATGTCTTTCCAATTACTCCATACGGCGGTCCAATAAGCGCCAGAACCCACACATCGCAAAAGGTTGTAAATCGTTTGAGCAGGTTTCACCGAACTGCAGGACTTGATGACGCAACGGTTTCCACCGGACGCCACAGTCCCATTCCCGTCACGGCACTGGCTACGAATCCTCCTACACCAGGAATTGCTACAGCAATTAAACCCCCGGAAGCCTCACAACCCGTAGCCACTGCATTGGCTTATCCCATCACTGTGACCCCCGTGGCTCAACTGCGACAAAGTACTACAGGAGTGGTATCGGTCCCGTCACCTAGAAGCTCTCCCCCCGTCACGAAAGCAAAAACCTTTCTTCAGGATGAACGCATTGTAGCCGTGTCTGTATTTGCGGAACCAAGAAGCCAATTGTTGATTGTTAATGGAAGTGATAAAAGAAAAAAGCAAACTGTTGATTCTCTTTTTGTGATGTCCTCATATGGAAACCTTATTGAATATTTGCTTGAACCAAAGCCATCTCCAGGTACTTAACAGTCTCCCTGTTGAAATGGTCCAAATTTCTTGGTTTCTTTTTGTTGCAGATTTGCTACAAAAGAGTTCAGCGCATGGAAAAATTTCTGATGACATACCAATTGTTTTGGCTATTCATGCAAGAGCACAATGGAAATTAAGCAAACCATCATTCTTAAAAGAGCTTCAACCCCCTCTCCAGCCCAATAATATTCTTATCTCACTTAATTCCATTTTGCGTATGGAGAGTGCCGTTAAAAATCAACGTGGCGAACGTGAAGATAATGCAGAAGAGAAATGGCTGTCACAAGTCGAAATAACTACGCACCATGGACCTCATCGAAGGTATGGCAGAACTACATTAAGGAAATTCTGGATAACGTGATGCTATAATTTGTTGGATTTTAGGCTTTGGATGGGTCCTCACTTTACGTTCAAAGTGTTTAGCCATCCTCTGTAAGTTACCATACTCCAATGCTATGTTGTATGTGGTAACTTATGTGCAACTGATTAGGCACACTGGAACATCCAAGTCAGGGGTTCAAGATATAGAAACTATAGAGGTCAACGTAACCAATAGACCTGCGAGGTCGAATCCAGTAAACATGCCTGTGTACTCTTCGCTTTTGCCATTTGTGATTGAAGACAGTTCAGGAAGTATGTCTCATTTACGTTTGTGACCATATCTAAAAGTCTTTTGATACAGGCAGTTTGGAGCAGTCCCCGAGAATGATGGATCCTTACTCCCATTCCGAGGCAGAGATTATGCATAATGACTCTCTGATTAAGGAAAACATCGCCGAAGCGATGATGGAAAATACGGTCTTGACCACGCGTGAAACAGGTAACAAGTCATACAACTGTGATTCTGACTGACTCAAATTTGAAACGGAAATACCCAAATTTGTAGGAGGCTGCCAAAACCAAGCACTTGGTAGTTGTGATGATTTGAGTTCGGGTAGTAGTATAGACTCCTCCAGCCAAGCATCGGCGGACGCTCCTCTGGCGTCTTCATTTTGTGTGGATGCTGGATTCTTATTTCCGGATTGACTTAGGATTCTCTTGTCTTATTATCGTAATAAGTGTAGGGTTTACTCGCAGACGAATTATAGAACGTTTTATTCCTTCGCATAGTTTTTAAATAGTCGTAGAAAAGATACCGGTTAAGTTGGCTGTAATATCAATTAATTGCAGTGTACATGTCAGAATGCAGTGTTTCCGCTATTACCAGATTTTAAGAATCCTGCTTATAGATTGCATGTGAATATATCAAGAGGCATACAATTTGACATAAAAAAATACCGTAACCAAATATACTTATTTTATAAGTTGAACTCGTGTACAATAGTCATATCAAACTTTACTCTAAAATCGATATGTAATATAGGTATACCAGTAATAAATGGACCGCTTTCATTCCCAACCAACAGTCGATCATACTTTTACTTTTGTGACACAAACTCAAACTTTGTGAAATCGTAAAGTGCGTATTTCATCCTTCGTTTTGCACTTTTGAGTCATGTTTCACGTCATCCTTCCATTCACGATTTTCAGTCCACCAGATTTATTAACTTTTGAGGAGGAGGTAATGAGTGTAATCATAGCATTTGATGAATCATTATGGAGGGGATGGGATACAGGAGACCTAAACCCGATTGTTCATTGGTACATTGTAGATACAAACCTTCATGATACCCTCACTTGTGTGCAAAAATAGCGTTTTATTATTCGAAATTGCTCATGCAGTGAGTATTCGTTCATCCCGGAAGCCACCCAATGCATTGTACTTGTGTGCATGCATTGTGCGAACAATAATTAAAGTGTACATTGTTTGGTTCGGAGGAATACTGGAGCTGCATGCTCCTTCATACTCTATCCATTATTATTTCATTTTATTGGCTCTCCGTTTCCTTCACTTCCTCGCCTTACTTATTTCCAACTCACAAAAAAGTCCACACGTTCAAAGGTCTTGCACTAGTGGACATGGTTTGTTGACCTTTAGATCCGGAGCCGACGAATACGAATCATCCAGGAACGCAATGCCAACAGGTTTCCTGCCCAAATGGACTGGGGAATCTGAGACTTTGAAGAGCAAACATAAATTTGTGTCCTGATCGTGAGAGGAGGAAGAATCTGCACACAAATTGGCTATGACCTGAGAAAGAGAGGATGAGAGAATGAGTGATTGTGTACACAGCTAATATTAATAATGCTGCTCATTGCTACAATAACACGTTTAAAGGTTGAGCAGAGCACACACACAAACCAGCCTCTATTTATTACATCAACAATGCAAAGGGAGGCATAAATTTTGCAGCATAAGCAAGAAAGCAAGCAGGGAACCAATTTCCATAAGTTTTAAAGTGAGCCAGGCATCGTCGTATCGTAGGACAGGTGAAAGCAACGCAAGCAAGCAACAGAAAATGTATCACTTACTCCACTTTCCTTCTGTCTTGGGCTCAGCGTATTTGCTTGAAGGAAAGGAGAAGGGTTCGACAGTGAAATATGATAAGCTTAGCCTGTGCCTCTGACGTGTCATCATGGCCCATGGTGGTAGGTAGGTTTGGTTTGGATGAAAATTAGATGGGGAAAATGGAAAGTGGGGAAAGGAACCTAACGAAACGTTACCTGATCTTTGTTATTTTTACATTTTTTTGGGTGATTGAGCTCCGGTAATGGTAAAAACTGTGTGTATTTCACCACCACAACCATCAACCCAAAACATGATTGAAAAAGCAACAACAAACCATTACCCGTCACACGCTACACTTCTGCGAACTTTCTTCCTTCGTCCTGATGGCACAAGTCAAGAGTATAATCCGCAGAATAAATCTGTGTTCCTATATTACCTACCTTGTGGTGTGTACTCTTGTACTGAAGTACAATATGACGATATTTGTAAGAAAGAATGCATAATGACAATATCACAAAATTTTACAATTTAATTCCTTCGTTAAATCAAAGTAAGTAAATGAAAGTAACGAGATGAACCAACACTCAAATTGGGCGTGGAGGAATAAGTAAAAAAGGAGGCTCATGAAAGAAGTGTGGACAGAAATTACGCATGCATGCAACAGGAGAGAAAGGAAATGAGACAGGTCTTCCTCGGTTTCACTTCACTCCTTGTCTCACACTGGATACATACATACCTAAATCCATCCGTCTCACCTCGCCTCTTTTTCTCACTCTGCGTATAGAATAGACCTTGCCCACTTGAAATTTTAAGGGAGAAGCAGTCTTAAAAAGTTCATTCTTGTCTTTTTATGTATGTGACACCAACTACGGTCTTATGACAACTGGACCTTGGTTTTATGCGTATCGTGGTACGCTTTTTTTTGGCAGGAGAGACCTGCTGCGTGTACTTGTGGATGACTTACGAACGAGACACTTGGCCTTTTCCCCCAAGAAGAGTCTCAAGTAATTTTGGACATGTATTTTACATCATCTTTATTGCTCTGAGGATGTGGACTATACTTGGCCATAGGAGAGTTGGAGAAAGGATGTACAGAGAGATACACCGAACCGAGGTGAATTGGACGCAGATAAGTGGATACGGGAGTGGGAGGAATTGAACCTCAAGATGGATGTGTGTATCTTTTTGAATAAATAAATAAACAAAACACTCTTGTGTGTGTGTATGGATGAACTATGAACATATTTTTGAAACGATTTCTAGCTGACTTCCCGTTTTCCCTTTTACTCCATCTCTCCAAAGGACTCTTTATGCCTGCTTCTATGTTGTTGGTTCTCTTGTGAAATGAGATGTTGTGCAACTTTTTAACTCAAACTAATCATAGATAGATGAGCAAGTTAGTAAGTATTTAGTGGCTTTGGTTTGCGTGTGGCAATGGGCAACCTAAAAGAGTCAGAGAAATATAATTTCTGGTTGAAGTTACTTTCTCCTTCCTCCCCATTGACGCCTTTCCACCTTGCAAAGTCATCTCGTCTCTTCACTTCCACGTTTCACCATCAATTTTGAGCTTTCTCTCCCGGTTTGTGGCCTAACGCTTAATTCATAATGTCTTTTCATAATATTTTACACGCATATTAATTGTATGGTTGGTGAGATGTGATGTATGCGGTTTGAGGTTGAGGATTGGTTTCAATGGTTACATAAAGCAATGCGCAAAGTATTTATCAAAGTATTAACATATACTCAGGCCGAATTGTGCTATCTCATAGACAACTGAAGCAAAGCAAAAGAGACAAAGGTAAATCCATATTGTGTCGTTAGCCAGGTACGCTCATACACGCAGGTTCTTAGCACGATACACGGATGGTAATGGTAGATGAAAGCAAAGACAACGCTATCCTATTTGGTTTGGCTGGATGATAGTGACAACGAGCGACAACGGCCGTGGTCGTGTCGTGATGAATATAACACATTTCTCTGTAATTAATGACTCTCCGGAAAGCTTGTCCCATTTCGCAGGAAGGAGTATTACAAATTACACGAGCTGAGTTTAGTCGGCGAAAGTGGTATGAAATGAAGTGACAGTGAGTGCATATGGCCCAAGTGCCAGGAATCCTATTAGCGCCGTTGCGACGAAATAATGAAGGAGAAAGTGGAAAGAAAACTGTTGTCTCTCGTCACAACGACTCCGCAATGATGGTGGGGCATGCCCAAAGTAATGACCAGAGTGCCCGCAATTTAGTTAAATGAGAAGAAAAGTGCGGAATTAAGATCCTCTCTCTCTTCCTCTATCTTAAGGTTATAAAAAATCCATCATGCTTCAAAATTCCAATAACTCACTGATCGTACGAAATATGCCTTTCTCACCACAAAGGATTACAGCGTTGACACATCGGGTTTTGAACAATCAAAGATGAAATTCATATTTTTTTCTGCATGGAAACGAATGCAATCCAGGCTTCAAAATGGTTTTTAGGCCGTGAGTTGATCTGCCCTGTAGGTAGTAGTGAGCTTGAGAGGAAAGAGGAGTCAAATCTAAGCTGTCTAAATATTAAGCTTGAGCATTTACAATGTACATCATGGAAAAGGGGCGCGGCGCACGAGCTGGTTCAAGCCCCAACAAGGAAGGCAGGGTAGGAAGGAAGATGAGCTGAGGCCAGACCAAGAGGAGGATTGCTTCCTTCCTGTGTGGAAACCCTACGAACACCTCTCTAATTCCAACTTTCCCAGTGTTCGTTCAGCAATATAGAAGGGAGAGAGTCCGAAGTATAGCAAAAAATATGTTGTAGTTGCAAACCAAGCCAAACCAACGAAGCAAGTAAAAGTAACCAACCTCAACTCAACTGTCTCTATTCACCTCACCTCACCTCACCTTATCTCTCACCTAAAACTTGAGTTTACTTTTACTCATTCACATTGGACTACTTTCTTCCTCTCTCTTCCTCTCTCCCTCTCCTTTCACGAGCGACAAGAAACAACCAACATCTTGTTGCTTCTCTCTTCTCTCGGTTGGTTTGGTTAAAACCCTGTTGCTTCCTTGTCTCACCCTTCTTTTTCCTCTTTCCTCCTTCCGAGGAAAGACCCAGGCACACGCTTCACACCAACTCTTCCTTCCTCCAAAGAGAATTATAACAGACTCTCTTTCATCTCCTTCCTACCACGACGTCATTCTTCTTACCCGATATCACACAATATATCATGTACAGAGTGTTGAATCCACACGACAGAAGGAAACCTCAAAGTGAGACGAGATTGATTGTGAGATTTGAGTGATACCACGAACTTACGGGTAATCAATCGTCACCAAGCACATGTCATGTGTGCAAGTGAAAGCAATAAGGGACCTTAGGTAAGTTTCTTCAAGGCACCTATTTTTTTAATGATACAGACTACAGAAGCATATGCCTTAGATATGTAGTCACTCATAATTAAACCCCGGCGCATGCAACAGTGTTAGGTTCGTACCTTCAGAAAGTAAAAGTTGCGTCAAGTGAAAGCACAAGCTTTCCTCTACCCATGTTTACTTTATGATAGAGAAAAGGAATTGAAACACAGAAGATTTCTACTTAACTTACTGCTTCTGGGACTGCTTGGCTACCTCCATTCACTTACGCTTTACGTTCAAGTGAGACTGACATAAAAATACAGAAGGTAAAGAAGTAAAAAGTAAAAGTATGTGTGCAAGGGACACAACGGAATCGATTATTCTTCCTTATAAAGACCTCATGTCGCGTAGATATTGCTAATATAAACAAAAATGTATAAGCAATACAACAGACACGTGCATAGGTATATTTGCATTCTGTGAGACAGCTTAGTTACCTTTCTTTTCAAAAGAAAGTTTCAAACCAACGTTGTCTTGAAGCATCTAATCGTTGTTGCTGTATGATTCGAGTGAAAGACACACGCAGAGGATTAGGTGTTTTTCTGTCATGTTACCGTACCCCGTTGCTTTGCTATTTGTACATCATACAATGCTGCCGGACTACATAAAGCTGTCTCACTCAAGTCAGGCAAACCAGACCAAATCAAATCGTAGGGCTGAAAGTAGGGACACGAGTCTTCCGTTCCGTGAGTGAATTGGATTTTCAGGACAAACAAAGCATACCAAAGTTCAGGTGGGTCCAGAGACTCCAGAGGGAAAGATTGATACATCATCGAAGGCGAAATAAATGGTAATCGTCTTAAGCATCGCCGTCCTTTGTTGTGGGAATTACTTCCTTCCAATTTATTTGTCAAGGAGACCCAACGTGTGTTCCCTTTTGTTTGTGTGCGATCGGAATGTGGTTTGGTGAAAGTATTTTGTGTAAATACAACTGAAAAGTGAAAAGTGCAACTCATTCTTAGACCACCCCAATCC
The DNA here is from genome assembly GCA_034696445.1 of Isotomiella minor. NCBI lineage: Eukaryota > Metazoa > Arthropoda > Collembola > Entomobryomorpha > Isotomidae > Isotomiella > Isotomiella minor. Next base: position 16,429 of record JAQIWU010000264.1, read on the forward strand.
AACGACTTTCTTCATCCACGTGCCTACTAGCCTACTGACTCCTGCAACTTGGACGTCTACGAAACTATCTGGATGGTATCACTTTCTCACCTTTCTCCCCTCTTCAGTTTTTGACTCATTTTCCTTCTCTAATAAACATTGGAATATGCATGGATATCTATGTATGCATCATATCATACCCCCATGTCGTGGATTGTGGGACCAAGAACTTTCTACCCACTGCAGGTTTCACCACTACTTCCTCATTATATCATCGTATGTCTGCTCTTTGTTTTGTTTTCGTTGGTAGTTTAATTTGAATTATTATCTCTTGGGGGTATAAATAGGATGGGAAGAGAGGGAAAAGTCAAGTCAGGGTGTGTGGAAATAACTTTTTTAGGCTAGGATACAAATGCGGTCCTGTACTTTCCTCTCTTCTTCTTGTGCAAACTGCAAACTGTAATCAAAATAAACATAAAATTCACTGACTGAATGACTGACTGACTGAGAGCACTGTTGTGTGACACCCTTGCCTTGCTATATGTACAACATTTCGTGCTTTTTACAGTGTACTGACCAGCCATAGCTTCATTTTTTAAAGCATTTCACTGCTAGTTCCCGTATGGAAGAGAAGGAAGGGAAAAGTACGCTTGGTTTTTTAAAAATCGGAACATTATACTTCTAACGTCATTTGAGGCCCTGTGGCCAATGAATATGTTTGTATTCCTGCTACCAGAATTTTGTAATGTTCATAGTGACGCCTCGTATGCCTGATAAATTGAGGGACATTTGATATGATGTGGTGACACAACTAACAAACGCAATGGTCAGCTTAACTTCCAAGTCATTTTTGGTGCATATGAAGTTAAGTATTATACTCCCCCTCTTTTAACTCACACTTTTGTGCATGCTTCTGCTGTGCAGTCTCAATCAGTTACTTCCGGGCAACTTTTATTCTCTGGACGACTCCTCTTTTCATCATCGTTTCACTCACAGGTACGGTTATGGCATGACATTTGATTATGGTTTTAACATGGGCAGTTCCAGCCCAACTCTTTCCTTCATCCGTTTTTATAGTTTGTTTCATTTCATTGCTGTTGCTGCTTTGCCTTTCCTTCCCTTTCGTGATTTTAGGTAGCCATAACACACTCTCCTGGCCTAGAATAAAGAGTGATGGCTTGGCTTTATTGTATTTACTGACTATTAATGAGGTTGCCAAAGCTTAGGTCGGAGTGGAACACGTACTTAAAAAACTTAATTCAACTTCAATATTTTTTCAGCTCAGGAGGATGATGCTGAATGTATTCAATTCAATGGCTGCTGTTTCCTTTATTCCAATACGTACCTTCTTTTTATAGCCATATCCATGATCCATGATCATCATCCTCTCGTGCCAACTTCAATCTAGTCTGACCATCTCTTTTCAGTCTGTTTTGTAACGTCACATAGGGACATTTAATTTTGCACATGTCGGGTGTGAACCTTTGAGGCGTACAAAAATTTAAATCCAGCTTGAAATCCTACGTTTTTGCTTTCAAATGTTGTCTTACGTGAGGTTTGATTCATTAATCGCAATTTAGAAAGTCTGGTTATGGTTTTTGGTCGACGTCGCAGACTTTTAATAATTGATCTCTCAGTGATTCACGCCAGCGGGGCAATGTTGGAATTGCGAAGCTGAATGGATTTGGACAATTACGGACAAGTTGTAACATATATTTATGCCTTTGTATTGATTTTTGGAATATATATTTAGATGCATCTGATGCCATTCATCATCACCACACCCCAACTCCCTTAAATTAAAACGAAAGTCGTAAACTGGAGCAAGTCCTAGTATATTTCGGGTTTCACGATTCACGAGCTTTGCAATGTATTGAATGGTTCGTTGTCGTTGAAACCTGCATGATACAAGACTAACTCGGCTATAATCTAACGCCATCGTGGTGGAAAGACAGCGTGGATGGGTTATCAAAACTATCCGGTAGATCCAAAGTGCAAAAAAGTGAGGGGTGAATCCCGCTTAGAGGAGGGGACGGTAAGTGATTTCTTGTATTCATTGAGAGAAAGTATGTAACACGATTCATTGCTTGTCTTAAAAATAAGTTTGTACTTTTATTATTTGTTGACGACGATACACCAACAAGCAAACACGACTGACACAAACAAGAGCCTACAATCATTCAAAACCCGAAAGGAAAGAACTTTAAATTACAGGGCATGTCATTCATTTCCAAAACGTCAAACATTGCTTTCATACGCAGATTTCCATATGTCAACCAAACATACGGAAGAGTGGAATCTGTAGAAAAGTGTAAGTGGGAGCGTCATATGACTCAAGAGCGTCCAAAGTATACTTCCATAAAAAGAGATTTGCTCATGTTGAGCATACACGGATTTGATTTCAAATGTCTCAATGATCCACATTGCCAAATTGCAGACTATCAAAAAGGTAATTAGTTCCCTTCCAGGCTTTTTTCTCCGAAGCTCTTCGGAATTGCTGCACCGCCTCAGACCGTCAATAATGCATGGGGTTTGCAGGATTACTTGGATTACCTTCAATGAACAATAAAAAGAATGTCCTTCCTCGGAGTGACTGTAAATAGTTTGCGAATAGGACATACCTGAAGGCTACATACGACGATTGCATAAAAATCCTGATGGGCCATTGCGGGCACCACGGTGAAGATGGTGTAGAGGAAGAATGAGGGGAGGCACAGGAAGAGAAGAAGGTCGTCAAGCAATGACACCGCGTGGACGTTGATGTCCAGCCTCGTGATTTGACGGTAGGCGCATAATACTGTAATAATCATTATAACAAGGAGGACGGCTTGAGAGGTGAGGTTGACCCACTGAGCTGCAAATCCACTACGAAAGTCATCCAAAGCTATGTAAAATATTATAACACTGATCACAGTTCCAACGAGTATCAAAAGTCCAGCAAAAAGTCCCTTGTTGGCAGCATGACAATCGGCGTGGATAACCAAATGATTTGTGAAGCTGGCTATGGAGGAGGGATGATGCTGGTGATGATTGTAGTGGTGGGGGTTATACTGGGCGTGGGTGTGGAAAGGCTGAGGAGGGTATCGAGGATCAGACCCTCCTCCCTCTTGACCTTCCTGAGAAGAAGGTCGTCTTCGTCGATGGCGCATTATGTCTTGTCCTTTTCCAATGTTTTGCCACATTATGAAAAGTACTCCAACTGCATTCAAAAAACTGTAGTCTTTTTTAAAGAGAAAAAGAGTGGCTTGGACATACCTATTAATATGCTATATTCAATACTGAAAGGATAGAGGTATGGTGACATCTTGACCACCAGCTCTGAGATGGATGACTCCTCCACGCACGGGTCATAAAAAGTTGTTATTGCTGAGGATGCGTTTAGAAAATCAAAGACGCTGCTCTGCGAATCTATTATCAGAGGAAAGAGATCACGTCATTGTCTACACTTTTTGCCGTGACGAATAATTTCATACCAGAATCAAAAGCAGTGAGAGACTGAGGCCTAGGGACTTGGTTTTCTCTGTCCAGACCATGTACATTGGAAGGGGACGGAGTAAATCCACGAAGGGCAGAAGAATGTTGATGAAACAATGGATGGGCTTGATGGTGATTGTTACGGGTGAACTTCTGTCCATAAAACGACGCATTGTTTCCCTCGGCCATTTTGTGATACAAGGAATCTGCAGTTTCTCTCAAAATGCTCCAAAACCAGAAGCACAAACTGGAGGAGATGCAGTGCATCAAAGCAAACCTAGACAGCTCCTTGTGTCGATTTATAATCACCTATGGACATACATCCGAATTAAAAATGTATCATTTTAATGAGAATAATGATAAGGAAACTGTGAACATACATTGGAGTACTTGAATATGACAAAGAGGAGAAGGAAAGAGTAGATAGGGAAGAGAACGTCCAGCACCAAGTTTGCCAAGTTGGCACAACGACTGTACACCCTCTCATCGTCTGACGTGAAGAAAATAATTTGTCGACAAAGCAACAGTCCAGAGTGGATCAAGTGTCCGAAGCAAAAACCTTCATGTAAAAAAAAAGAAACCCGGGATTAGTTGCACTTTCTCCTTTAAAGGGCATGATTGAGTGAGTGAGTGAAAGCATCCATATACTCTCTTCACCATAGAAACTAAAAGGACTTTCACTGACATGGTCCTCTCAAAACTGAACGAATGTATAATGAATTCTAGACAATACATGGTCTGACTCAAACTCGTAGACTTTCTTGGAAATTCTAACTTGACTGCTAGCTTATGGCTTATCCCTCCACTCCCATCACCTCAATTCTTTCGAGAGAGAGATAGTTTTTGCTTTGCTTTCACCTGCAGCTCCAATCTTGAGGTAAAAGGATCCAGAGTGTCTGCTGTGACAAAAGATGTAGGCATGGCGATTAAAGTTGGTAAAAGAAGTAAGCTTAAAGCGTAATGGTGGATTAGACGAGGAATTCTCATTCGACGACGAAGACGACGTTCCATGTTTGCCACTGCTGCTGTTGTTGTTGTTGGGACTTGCTTGGTGCCCTTCCTGTGACGTCCTATTAGACTCGGAATAATTCCTGTTGTCTGAACCATTTGTAGCTCTCACGGGCTTAGACGAGGGAGGAAATCCCAGATTTTGCCTATTCTCTCTTTCTTCCAAAAAGCAGTTACGGATTCGGTATTGATGTCGTCGAATGTCAAAATACAAGAAAATAAGCCACGATAATCCCAAGGCAACCAAGTAAACGCTGAACACCTGCGAAGAAAACAAAACCATGTCATCATATCATCAGAATAATAGAATGCCATGTCATATCTCGCATAGTTCTTGTGAAATGAAGTGAAACGAAACGAGCGTAAAGAACTTTTACATAATAGAAAAAAAGGCTTTCGCGTTTCACCTTACAGCTCCATCCATCCCATCAGATTAAGTACCATCCTCATACCATTCGAGGGTAAAAAGGTGAAAGTCCATACACTTTCACTCTTTCAATACTCTACTCTTGTTGGATAAGTGTTTTTTACCTCGGCAAGGATGGCGGTCCGTGATATCAAGTCAGCAATGTAGACGACCACTCCCAGCATGAGAACGAAGATGGCATAAATACAACTAAGGATTATTGTGAGGTATCCCCTGAAAATAAATAGATGGATTCAAGAGCCTTCCTTTCGTTTGTTTTTCAAATGGAATGCAAATTTAAATATTTATACTCTCGCTTCACCAATCAGTAAATATTGAAGGGTTTAGCTTTATGTCTACTCAACTTTCACCTACCTAAACAACGCTTTCTTCTCGGTGATGGTTATTGGGGAAACGTGGACATGTGCTAAGTTTTCCCTTCCACGCTTAACATTATTATCGGTGGGAGCATAACTTCCTGGAAATTTCTGACACCCGGCAGCTACCTTCACGAAGAATGGTTGGGCATTAAATTCTTCATGTCTATGAGGTCCTAAGTTGTAGCAGCTATGACCCACACCCTCCAACTTAATTATCGGAGGATCATTCAAGCCCGCAGTGGGCCTTGTGAGCCATAGTTTCTTATTGCAGTAAAACACTTTGGACCCATGACGCTGGTCGTCATTGCTTGATGGATGCCGTAGTTGTTGTTGTTGTTGTTGTTGCTGAACACGATTTCCATCTGAAGGAGATTCAGGAAGTACTATTTGAAGTACCATAATGGTGAAAAGTCAACGTCAATATGCGTCGATGAGAACTTCATCTTCTTCGCTGGAGTATTTAAGTACTATACACTGGGTCCTTCCTGCTCTGCTGTGTCACATCATCATCATCACCATCATCCATGCATTCGACACCTGCAAAATTGAAAAAAAAAGTTCAGACAAGATTGTGGCCTATACATACTAGTAATCAGATCCTATACGTTTGAAAACACTCTCTTTTGGTTTCACTAAATCTAGCACCATCGTATTGAATTAGCATTTGAATGGCTTCTTCGAGAAAGCCTTAATCAGAAGACCCACGATCCTCCTACATAACACGAGCACAGCATTATATTCCAGTAAAATGTCGTATTCTCCATAACTGCCTGGCCATAGGTTCGTTCGTGGAATGGAAAGGATGAAGGGAATGGGGTGGAAATGGAAAACGAGAGAAGGAGAAAGTTGGTAATGCTGTAATTAAGTTTTCAGGACAGTCTACCTCCATCAGGATTTCATACTTTATTACAAACTTATATTAAGTCAAAATTCAATGCAGCCGAACTACCCTGCTTACCCACGGATGTAAAGGCTATGTTCCCTTGCCTGTTTCAGCCAGATTCCTCTTGAAATGAAGTTTGTTACGAACATGTACACTCTTAACCTAATAAACTTGGACTCGACTTGTTACAAGTCAATGTAATTCAAATCTATTATGTAATTATGTACTAATTTCATGCATGTGATCATTTCAAACATTCTAGAGTCAGGATTAGGATCTGATAATACCAAAGCTAGACGCTGAAGCTACTTCACAACACTTTTTGAGACACAGAATAAAAAAATGAATATGGAACTAAGGGCATCGTGACACTGAATTGAGATGACTCGATGAAACATTATTTAATTATGCAGAAACTCTTGAGCTCGATACCAACGCACTTTCAAACATATAAAATGTAAATAATATGCCTAAAAAGGTGGTGCCTAGCAGAAGGAATAAGGCTTCACTTCTAAACTTACGTGAATGAATCTCTTTCTTTATCTTCATAGCCTTATTAGCAAGGAACGGGAGTAATAATGCATTAGCATTACCACCACCACGACCATTAACGCTGCAACGAAGGCGAAAACAAAAACAATTACTGTAATCAGTAGACTTTAATTGCTGCATTTTTTGCACAAAAAAATGTAGAACCTTTTCATTTTTTGCTCAAACTAAAAGAAGTTCATGGTTGAGAAATGATACAAGTGTTCACTCTCTTATAGGCTCAAAAAACCATAATCCGGAAGGCAGTGGGTGAGGCACTGTGTACTAGAAAACAAAGGCCAACAATGAGTTATAAGGTAAGGTAATAATGAGTGAGCGAGGGATAGCGTGGATGATGATGATGTGATTTGATCTGTGATATGATGACGTGATGATGACTTGACCTATGATGATGTGTAATTTCACTTCACCCATCCAACATAATTACTCGACACTAATTGCAATGTGATCACTGCCTGTAACATACTTTTTAAAAATGACTTTCTTCGGTCAACAGATTCCCAATCTCAATTTTTTGTATTCTTGACACCAAATTCCATTTGTCTCACACTCACTTTTCACTTTCATTCTGCAATGTGAAAATTGAAAGCTTGCATGAAAATAGAACAAATCCGAACCCTTCTTGAGTCGTTCATTCTTAAAACAGTCTAAAGGAAGTTAGAGATAAACCATGGAAAATGCTGTTCGTTAAAACAATTTGATTAGTGATTGGAAACTTTTTGTGTCAAAATAAGATGAACTGTCGCAAGCCGAACCAAAAAAACTGCCCTACAAATACATGCTGCTGCGGTGGTTCATTCAATTTCTATTAACAGACAAGTGAGGTAGATCGAGGCATGTCGAAATTTGGTTTAGCGTGTCTGTAATTCAAAAAGAGTCATGATTTTACTGAATTTTGGGCACAAACCAAACAATAAAAGCTTTGTTGCCTGTCTCTTCTATTCCTTTGCACAGTTTAGTTCATGTAATCTTAATTTCTTATTGTCACAGATTCAATGCTGAATTGTGCACAACTCCTTACCTGCGCATTACCAATCTGTTGTCGTAATAGTAATCAATCCCTGTTTCCATTTTTCTTAATGAGATGCATGTGAAGAAGCCAGGAAATGTTGCATAATACAATAAAACTCTTTCTCGTTCTTTCAACACTTGAAATAGACACTTGAACTTTCGAGCACAGGTACACACTCTACACCCACACTCTACCCACCACTTCCCTCTTGTTTTTAACTCTTCCTTTAAGACTTAACTTCAGGACAAAATGAGATTGCTTTTGTCAGAAGTACTGACGATGAGGAGGAAATGTAAAAAATCTCTGGTTCAGACAAAACGGATCACAATTTGTCTGTAAAATCCAGGCCGTTGGAAAGTTTTAATATTTGTCTTCACTTGATCTCACTTTGTATAAGTATGAAACCGAAGACACGACAGGCACTTGGTTTTTATTTGAAAGACAAATTACAAAAATGCATCATTCTCAATTATTTAAGAAGGCTACTGACTGCCTATGACGCATCCTGATTTATGTTTGATCTTGTGTACGAGTACGAGTAAAACTGAGAGATGAAGGAAGGCCTGCATAATAAGTTTTTTAAAAAAAGTGCTGTAACAATCACACAAAAGCATGTAAGGGGTTTATCGAATAGAAATACCAAGTAATTACTATAGAGTGCCTTAAATCTCATTACTGTCATGTCAAGTAGCACTTCTTTGCATTTACCAAAAGAATACCCCCTCAAATTTGGGAACCTTGCATGCATCTCAACCACAAACCTATACGCCATAGGAGGACCATGTCAGGTCTTGCACAAAGTACAAATTTTAAACGTTGTCTTGAAAGGCGATAAATTGCATGCCCTCTGCATGCTGCAAGAAAAGATAGGCTTATAGCGTCGTGCAATTTAACAACATGGAAAGATAAGGAAAGGAATTAAGGAATGGAATTTGAAATGAATGGTGGACGAGGCTATGGTGCATCCTTTCTTTCTGCATGTAACAGCATACGTTGTTGTTTTAGACGCAAATTTCTGAAGCATGACATTTATCTCACCTTCCCTTGTCTTATTGCGTGAAATGTACTGAAGAAGGCAAAACGCAGAATCATAGCTGCTGCCTCGCTTATGTGTTCAAAAAGAGGAAAATGTAGGTTGAAATTTCAAACTGCAGCCACTCTCCTGCCGTTGTGGTGCCACGCTAGATCGATTTTTGTTGCAGTGACTAAAGATTTTGACTGGTGTTCATAAGCACTGTACAATTGTACATGGCTTTTTACTTATGTTCATCACTGTGTACTACCGCATTTTTAATGTACAAAGATTTTATCAATCAGAGTTAATTCGAGGATGATGAATGCATATCAATCATAATTTACAGAGGGAGAGGGAGAGAGAGAGAGTTAAGACAAAGCATCTTCGTGCAGGCTTTCAATTGCTCGAACATTGAGTCTTCTCTCAACCACAGTCACCATCATCATAGTGCTAATTAATTAAATTCCGTCCCAATCATTCAAATTAAATCCTAAGTCCTACTTTTGTTTACCTCTAGCCTCGCTGGAATGAAATGAAGGAAGACACTTACTGGTTTGTGACGTGCCAATTAGTTAATTGAAAGACCAATCCTCTTATCAAATGCAACTTGTGAAATTGACTCTAAAGTATGCCTGCTAAGTTTTCTGTAAATACCTATGTTCCTTGTCGTGTTTAGGGAATTTGATGGATTGATGTACAAGAGGTCGCTCTGCTGTTGGCTAATAAATTTCTTAAAATAATAAAATTAAATGGCTTAATGCATATTTCATATATGAACAAAAGTTGAGCAAAATCGCAATTGAGGAGCATCAGCATGAGGTGGAACAAATTTAGGTAACTTAACTTTCTCTTCATGTTAAAACAGAAATCACCCCTGCTTCTCAAACTCACATAAAATTGAATGTTAGCTAGCTCAAATTTGATTTTTGTTGCAAACCTTCCACCTCTCAAGACTCTTCCACTTGAACGAAAAAATAATGCCCAACTATGTATCGTACATTTAGCTTTGGGGCAATGCAAGATTCCCACGCATTTAAGTGGGCGATAATTTTTGTTTTTAATGGACCCTGCTACCAAATCCATTTTGGCAATGAAACTATTACTACAACGTATCTAGTCAGTAATTAAGATAACAACCATGCCTCATAGTCATTTTTGCAGCATCATTACTTTGGCTAATGGAACCACCATTTTACTCCTCGAATTGGAAATGAACATTTTGGCATCTTTTTTAACTTGTATTGAATTATTATTTGCCTGTTTCTTGGACACCCTGGGAAAATTGTGAAATGCTTCCTCTCTTGTAAAAGAAGAAGGGCAATTAAAAGTGAAAAAATGGACAGACTTAAATTTGTTTGTAGCAAGTTTTAAGTAAATTGGATTATAGTGTTCATTACTTTGCAAAAATACTTGAATCTAAATCTAGATCAAAAACATGGACAATGCATGGTGAGAAAGTTACTCAAGCCTGGCTGTAGCCTGGGTGTGTGAGTTTGGTTGGTTGGGTTTACCAAATGATGTGTATTTTTCTCCTAAAAATTTTCAAGACTTGTGACAGATTACGACAAATGCTAGTGTAGCAGTGAGACAGTTTAAACTATACAGAAAGGTGGCTTACAACATCCTTGCTAATATAACCACTTAATTAAGTTTTAGGTGTACAACAAAATTACCCTACGGTTAGTCCAATGGGAGAGGGAAATGACGTAAAGTCCGACACTTAAACCAAATCAGTATTTTTACGAAATGAGTCTAATAAAGTAACCTTATCCTGTCTTTTGCATTGCTCTGGCGTTATTGGTTGACAAATATGCGGGGTTATGTTGTGGTGGATGTACTACACTTCTTGCAGAATCCGAAACATGTTCAAGAATGAATATGTAAAAGGACGTAATCAATCAGTCCCTGTTCAGTTGACATGAGCTAGGTTACCACCTTCGTCTTGAATTGGTTATCATTGTTGCCCACAAATTACACCGAGACCAGAAATGACTATCTATTATAGCATATACCCCATCCATCGAGACCTGTACAGAAATGTGTATATGAAGACTATGAACGATTGTTGGTGCGATAAGAGTGCGAAATTTGCAATAATTTGTTTGCTTCCCCATTTTGTATTTATTTATTGAGGCTTGTGTGACTGCAAGTCAGGATGAGAATAGGAGTAATTATCTGTAAGAAACCTCAAGTAAGCCTAAACTTAAATAAACGAAAAGCTTTAAAACTTTGGTCCCACCGCAGGAACAGCGACTGGTTTTTTATCGTGTGAGAATCTCTTTCAATTCGTTTCTTGACTGTATGAAAAAGGCTCCACAAACAACGGCTTGACTTCTAACCTGACTAAACTTAACTAAAGCAAAGTGTATCCAAACTTTGCACTTATTATTCGAGTCAAATCAGTCAAAGCCAGTCCGTCGGTGGTCGATTGACGAATAGCTCAAAAGAAGGGTGGTTACCTGGCCTAGCATTTAACCTGAGGGGTAGCCTGATGGTTCATTTTCCTACAGTCTTAACTCACCCTGGTTCCAACAAAGACATACTCATCTTTCCTTGGTTCAGTGGGCCCGCAATATCAAGGGGCCCCCAAAATAAGACAAAAAGTGTGTGCAATTGCAATTATAGAAATAATCGGCGTGGATGTGAAGGGCATAATACATTTTTTGGAGGAGAGTTAAGTCAAGTTTACTTGCTCTCTGTTGTTCTTGACTTACTTCTTGACTGACCTCTGCTCAATATTCATTATCCATCCTGAAGAAGTGGAAATTTGCATAAAGATGAACAACACCGGTAAGACCCAAAATCATTTTCCTTCCTTGCTTGATTGCCTCAACTCATTTGCATGAATGACATTTTCATGCTCTTGTCTTCGTCTTCATGTTTGGTTTAAAAGGTTTGACATGTTATGATGGGCGAATTGAGCAGTCTCAAGTTTACTGTGTAAAAGTGTGGTATAGGGAGTAGTGGATGTGGATGACATGACGCTGTGGTTTCGACATACATTAAACTAATTAGTTTTCACAAATCCAAGGATGATTGGCGTTTTTGATTCAATAATTTGATTAGAAATAATGCAATGCAGTGGGTGAAACAGGCACCTTATAGCTCACCTCGTGTCATTTTTGTCACTAAATTCGTCACACACATTGGAAAATCATTGACGTTTTGTTGCGAGTGCACATTTGCCCCCAACCCGTGAAGGTCTGGGGTATTTGTTGCGGCAGTGGCATAATGCGACAATGGCTTTTGCCCCCTAAACTAAAAAGTATGTCAGGAACCATTTTCCAGTCTCATTTTAAATAACTCAGAAGGAAGATTTAGCCTATGTCTCATTTGGCATTGGCTTAAGACATTGAATATGACCTACGCACGCACATGTATTTTGGAAACGTCAAATTTAAGCAATTAGGAAGGAGCTGGCAAGAAAGGGCCGATGGTAACGGTGAAGATTTAGATTTGACGGGATTAAATATTATTATTACGGATTACTGTATCAATTTTTGCGTGCGACCGGATAATGTTAAAAAATGTAATCCGGTTGGTTGGATGGTTGGAGCAATTCCTTAATTTTTTGGAACCAGTTCAGCGAACCCATGAGAACGGATGTGACACTGAATAGCAATAACTTTGCTTAGGTACTTACTTTACATGCTTTGTGCCTTTTAAAAAACTGAGAAACCCAACTTTTACTAAAAAGGAACGCCGCGGGTGCGGGTAGGTGAGCTATATCATACTTTTGCTACATTGGGTTTGGCAACCAGAAGCAAGTATCGCTCCTCAATTGTCTTTTTGAGTTTGAGTGAGTTAAATTAAGTATTTCATGTCATGCAGGTAGTTAATAAAAGTACAAAAATTCATACATTCTATTCTAACAAGAAAGCGGATGCTTATCAAGCAATTAATTTCTTATCAATTTGTCCTATGCCCCCGCTCCTATTTTATTTTGATCCAAGCATATGAAGCCATAATAATAATAATAATAGCGCACTGTTAAAACAAAATGAGGATAGGATACACGTAATCTTGTTATTTCTGACAGTCAAACAATTCAGATTAATAATTAGCCGTTATTTTCATTGCTTCGTTCTTTAGTTTTATAGACAGTTTCATACTTTTTTTTTGCAAAAGCTTGCAATTAAAATACCTGTTTGCTCTGAGCCTATATATTTTTTAATCGTTGTATATTTAGAGGTGGAATTTCATACAACCAGACAAACAATGCAATGTGTACATCAACACAGGATGTCAAGACTGAATATTTATTTAGTTTACTTATTTTAAAAAGTTGGATGAAATAAAATAAATAGTTAAAAACTTGCTCCGCATTTTTACTGTCTAATAATATTCAAATCGTAAGGAAATGCAGAATGATTTGAATTAGTATAAAGAAAGAAATATGCTTTAATCCTTATCAGTTTCCCGATTTCTTGGCAAATTCACATACATCGTTTCTTACTTAGTACAGTTTGCCTCATTAGTTTGGCTATAGCCTTGCTTAAAAGTCAATTAATTGTTTCCCCGTTTGATTGATCATTCTTTTCTGCACAATACCAAACTACTATATCTAGATCATGTTGAATCTTTTACCCCTCCCTCATGACTCAGAGGGTCATTAATTAATTTCAACTTAACTTTATGCAGTTGAAGTGAACAATTATGAAAATGGAACGGATGTCGAAGGAGATGATGCGGATTCCCCAATGGAGGGCCCTCACCTGAACCATCACAGTCCATCCAGCATCACCAACAATAGCCCATTGGGGTGTAAAGCAGTTGTCAATTGTGCGGATAAAGAAGAGGATTCAGGCAACAACGGGGCAAGCTGTGACCAGGAAAAGAATGGGGAAAGTGATGGTGACGAGAATGACGACAAACTTATGGTTGATGAGTCAAATGAGACAGCCCAAGATGCAGATAGTGAGGGTGATCATGAAACTGAGAATGGAATTGGCCATTACAATCATGCTGACGATGATGACAGTGAGAATGAAAACGAAGGTGGGAACAGTAGTAATGGTGGTGGTGGTAAGAGACTGAGCAAATTGGGTGGATCGAAGAAGAAATGCTAAACATAAAAATTCAAATTGCAGAAGAATCTATGGCCGGGTTTCTGAAGTTGCTACCTTATCTTTACCTCATGCAAAGAAATTATGGATCCACATCCACAGCCGCCAATACCTCTTCTTCACTCATTCCAAACTTTGAGCTGACAAACTTTCAACTTTGTAATAACAGTTCAGCTACCAGTCAAAGCCAA
>JAQIWU010000265.1:0-30246 GCA_034696445.1 Isotomiella minor
GATCTCTCTCCTTCCGGTATGTTTAACTGGGTCTCTTCAGGCTTTCCTTTAGTGGACAGAATGTGACTTTGTAAGTCCTCAAATGACATTTGCGCCAACTCCGCTGCGGATTTCTCTGACTGAGAAAGAAAGACGAGGTTTTTGTTTGACAAGATCCAGGATTCTGGGGCTGGAAATTGATGCTCTACAAATCTATACACCTCATCTTTCAGCACCTGCAAAAAATTAATATACATAAAATTTGCATCTTTCTCACTCTCACGACTTACATCACAATAGTCGTCTAATGGCAGGTCGTTGTCGTCGTAGCCAAACGGGTTCTCAATTTCCAAGCCAATGGCTGCAATACCCAAAAAGAAGATGCAAGTAAGGGCCATCCCAGGGATTGTGTACCATCCAATGTTCCCCACGACTTGAAACGGAAGGAAGAGGAGGTAGAGCCAAATGCATTGATTTAGTTGCATTGAATATGCCATTGGGATGGGGGATCTGAGGATTCTTTCTAGTTGTGTTAAGCAGTTTATCAAGTCGTTCCCAGCTAAAAGAAAGTGTGTGATGTGATACAATTCAATTCATTACATTAAACACACTTAAGAATTCAATTGACAATTGAAACTCACAATGGAGTAGAATCTTCCCAGTCTCTGCATCAATCTTTTTGTCGTCCACGACTTTATACACGTAGGATAGAAAGTAGTAGATGACTTCCATTGGGATGTTTGTTGGGGTGGATGTGTCATACGCTTGAAAAGCCGAGTCCCTTACGGACCTTCGGGTCTCATCATCCCCCTCACCACCAATACTCTCGACACTATTGGTATGGGCATGTCGAGCTTCCCTTCGTCTTGTCGACATGGACTTGTGTCTTTTACAACTTTGGTCATTGTTGTTGGAGGTTTCTTGTTGGAAGTCACTCTTTTCTAGCTGTTTGCTCCTTAGGCGACTCATCCTCCGGAGTTCAGAAGGAGTGTTGAAATGCTCTGTTAGTCTGGGCAAGTGGGGGATTAGGAGCTTCAAGTCGTCATCTTCATCATAAGAGTATTCTTCCCTCAGGTAGTTTTTTGTGGCATAGGCAAACGCTATGAGGGTGTTGATGGCAGAGCGTTTCCCTATCAAATCCTTGACTCGAGACTCTGGGGCTTCTTTGATCCCTAGCCATACGGAAGCTGCCATTGTTCTAATTCGATAGGTGACTTGAGACCAGAGTTTCCGTCCTTCCCAGTATCTATAAATAAGACACTTGTAAAAAAATGCAATGTCTTTGTCTCTCTTATGTTATACCTGTCATATCCGGTCGTGGTTCTGAATACAAGGAGAAGACCAATGACGAGACCCAACACTGTCACAAATATGATAGGACGTTTTTCAAATTCGATGGCGTAATAATGAAAAAGAACGATTAGGAGTGAATAAAGGATCCCTACTGCTACTTGAAGCCAAATTTTCCTTAAGACCCCTCCCTTTATTCGAAATAGGAGGGGTGGTACAAGTTTTTTAAGGGATTTTTGTAAGCGATCTCTTTTAGAGCCCTTCTCCTCCATGGCGACGTGCAAAAAGTAAAATGAAGCGACTGTTTGACAGTGTGTACCATCATTGTTGATGTTATGAGAATAAGACAAACCTTGACAGACCAAAAGCAATCTCTTCTCTTATATATTTTCATATGATTGTAATACAGCAAATATAGCAAAAAACTAGTTCTTTTGTATAAGTTTTTTACAGCCATTGATTGTCTTGATTGTACGTAGAGGTGTATGAATATCATATCTATCTTAGGCAATGATGCACAATCTTCATGGGCACATTCATTAGAGTCGTACCTACCTATAAACATTGTATGATTCAAGCAATGGGGCACAGTGGTACAGGTTGAATCATACAAAACCGCAAGCAAACTGTATGCCTATATTCTATGTTTTTGCATCATCAAAGTATGAATCGGTATATTACCATAAAAACGTTGGTCTTTTTTGGCTGCTCATAAGATATTTTACGACTGATTATCTTTAGTAAGTTTAGAGTGTGTAGCAAGAGTAGGATGAAGACTGCAAAAACGCAGAAGTTCAACCAAGTGGTCAACCGTGACATTCATTTTGATAACGTGGGTTCTACATGAAGGACGGATGCTGGGATGATGGAGCAATATAAAAAGACACAGTTTTACTCGGACTATTCGTCTTCTCTCTGAATACATGACTTCATGGGTGTGTGTCCATCCTGCTTGTTATCTATGCTTTATTTTTCTTGGGACTATGGAATCTTCTTTGGATATTCAATTCCTCTCAGTGTCAGTGACTTACTTGGAGTTTGCTTAACAATATTTAATGAAAAGCATAGTAGTATCTCGGTTGACAGGAGCGAAGCTGACTTATCAAATAATTAATTGGTTCAATTATAAAAAAGATACCACCACATCCGGCATTGTCGAATTGTACGCTCAACACTCGGTCATTTTCGCAAAAAAACATGAACAGTCCTTCTCAATAACTAAACCAGTGAGCAGGACACCTAAAAACGAAGCGATATGGAGGACTTGACGACTAACATAACGACGGATTATTATTGGGGATTTTCCAACATTTCTACGGAAATGCTGAATTCATCACTCGACATAACAACAACGCCGAATATTAGCACATTATCCAACAATACGCGTGATGACTTAACGCCCCTAGGCACCCTTTCCTACATCCTGCAAGCAAATTACTGCGTGTTTGGACTGGTTGGAAACGTCCTGTCTTTAATCATATTTGCAAAGAAGGAGATGAAAAGTTTCTACACCTTCCTCCTACTTGCCCTGATTGCCTGTGATAGTTTGGCTTTGGTGAACGGCTTTCTGGCTGCCCTCACAGGTTTGAAGGTAGGAAATCTCCTGGATCTTAACATCCATCCCGTCGTAAGGATATATTGGAATGCCTGTAAGTTTTTTTGAAACGTATGTGTCATTTTCAAAGGCTAAATAAAAAAAATTGTATTATTAGGTGACTTGGGAATTAAGTACTTTACAGTGTTAATAGCCGCGGAAAGATTTTACGTAGTCAACTTTCCCCTGAGAGCATTTGCCCTCCAGCAGGAACAAGAGACAAAGAGTTTGATAGTCACAATCGGAGTTGGCCTAATTGCCATTGGCCTTGCTGTTGCCAGACACTACTGCTATGTTCACTTTAAACCGGGATACCAAATTTTCTCAGCCATCATCGTCAACTTTCTCCCCTTTATCGTTGTTGTCTTCTTCAGCGTTGGGATGTACCTCGGGGTAAGGAGAGATTAGCCTCATATGAAACATACTAATTATTAAATTTACAGCTCAGAAAAATCAACAAAAGTCGAAAAAGACTTAACCGGAGCGAAAGGAAGGAGGTGTCCGCCACCAAAATGCTTCTAACCGTGACAGGGGTCTTTGGCGTTTGTTGTGTGTTTGAAATCATGAGACGGATCCTTGTATTTTCTGGATATAAGGATTGTAAAGACGTCTTTGACCATGTATCAACACATTTCTTCCTAATCAACGCATCAATTGACTTTATCATTTACGGGGTTATGAGTGAACAGTTTAGAAAACAATTTTTCAAAACTTTCCGATGCTTGAGGATAGTCGCTTCATCAAGATTTTCGGGTGGTGGTTCAACTTCGACGGAAAGGGAAAGGAGATCCATGAGTCATACACTTTCTCCTGATGTCGTGGTTGTGACTCCGTCTACTTTGAAACCTTCACCTTCCCAGAAGGCATTTCATTTCTAATTTTTGATGATACTTCAATCCTCACTCACGATCTCTCTTACGGTGTAATTGCATTAACCATTTTAATTATTTCTAGAAAAAATAAATTGTAAAAAGTATCTAACTTCCTTGGAGCCTTCTTCTTTTTTAGTAAAAAAATGGATTTGTGCTGGGACTGAGAGAAAGTTGAATAATCCAGCGTGTCATCACAGTCATCTCATCATCATCATTTCACTTAATGAAAGTCATTCCTCTTTATCCTCCAAAAAGGGAAAGGAGGGAAGGAGCATCACAACAATAATAGCAATCTCAGAGTTTATAATCTCATTATGATCTCTCTCTCTCTCCCACCCACTCACCCTCACACAGACCAACAACGTCCCTGAATAATTAAACAAAAACCACTCTGACAGACCATTTCATGACTTAGGTTTCTTACAACCGAAAACTGTAATCTGTCATGTCAACTCAACCGACACGAATTTAGGATGAAGAAGAATCAAAGCAACACACGAAACAAACACGACATAGAAGAGAGATCACACCGATTACATTACATCTTCCTGTCAAGTCCAACTTTATATCGGGCTCTAAAATTATTAATGTTGTGTCAAAAGAGGGGGCAGAAGAGATGAAGACTCCAGAGCTTATTTCATATAGAAATTTACTCAGTCGGAAAATAATTTACTGAATTGGAGAGAAACTTTCGAATCTCATCTCCTCTCCTGCATTGGGAACCACCAAAATCCTATATGGCAGTCCTTGATTTATGACTTCTTCTCCTCCGCTTTTGCTTATGATGGATGATGATCAAGGACCTGAGATGGAATAAATTTTCATTCACCGATTTTTCGATGGGTGGTCCGATCCGATGATCTACACTCTTCAAAAAGGGAAAGCAGATTGTAAGTCGTCTTGGTGTCTGAAGAACTTTCACTTCATCTCAACCCGCCCCAAAAGTGTTCAACAAGTTCACTTGGCTTGCCTTAACTCTTTTCAACTCCGTCAATGGAATTTATGAGGAGGAAATTGAAAAGTGACTTTTCACTTGTTGAAGAAAGTTTCAGTATAGTTTTACCTTCAACAAAGCAACTCTCGCATGACTCAATTCAATTCATCCATCCTCAAAGTATTCTCCTTCAAAAGACGCATGATTACCCTTCGTTTATAAGAGTCAAAGTAATCTCCTTTTGGAATGAAAGTGAATAAGTTTAAGAGAGTAATTTATTCTATGGAAATTACAATAGTGGCAAAAGGAAGACTGGTTAATTGCTCATTAACCGTCATAAAGGAGAGACGAACCTAACCTTGAGAATCTTTTATTTGATGGAAATTAATCAATTAAAAGCCTTTACGTTATGACTATAGAGAGAGAGAGAGAGAAATGAATGTTTATTGAATTTTAAGAAACCTTAACAACAACCAATCCCATGATTACTTTCTCAAACTTTCGGAAATTTAAGCTTTTCCTCCTCCGGAAATCCTTATAAACTCTTGTGAACAATTGCATTGTCGTCCATAAATAAAAACAATCTTAAAAGTACGACTAATTATTTTAATACCTTTTACTTCAAACGAGTGCTTAGTTTTTCGTCAGCCATGACCGCCTTTTTCCGACGATTTTCTGTAGACCCTATTTTCACCACAAACCCAAAACTCTCGGTTTGATTAATCTACTAATGGAAATCATTATAAAAATTTACGATTATTTCCATACTTTCTGTTGACATTCGGAGAATTTTATGAGCGAGTATATCAAACTGAATGAATGGAACCAAATCAAATTATGTTCACTTTATGTGACAGCTCAGACGAAGAGCTTTTTTTGCATTGGGTATTGGACGTCATAAAGTAGTTTTTTTGTGTACATACATATTTATTATGAAAGTACTGACCAAGTTTTTTCTGGCAGATCAGAGCTTTGTTGAGCTCATGGCATGCCCTGCTTTGGCTTTTGTTAAGCAATTTAGGGTATGTTTATACAGTAAAATTTATTGTAAAATGGAGAAAGAGTGGTGTACCGGTCTTCCAATGATGATATTCACAAAAATTTAACTTGATGATGAGATGCGAACCCTCTCGGAAGGAACACAATCAAAATCAACCCAACAACTCTTTGTGGATGTGGAATAAAAATAAATTCGGACAAAAAAAACCTTGTGTGACAGACAGGGCTCTTTTGCTATTTTATGAGGGTTTGGTCGGTCATATGCCACCCGGAGTGCATGTGCCAACAACAGCAGAGAGAATGCAGTATCCAAATAATTTTGATTCAATTGAGAACTTTATATCACTGAACCCTTCACATTTCATTGAGTTTCATCTCTCTGAATTCTGAAAAGAAATGACTGACAGAAAGGTACAAGGCAGCATGCCCGGCATAGCGTAGCAGCCATACAAATTGTCTCATAAACAACCCGGAATTCGGAGAGAGGGATGAGTATAAAGTTCTTGGATTTTATGACTACACACCGCTCAATAATCTATTTACATTTTATTCAGGGAGAACTGCAATTGTCATTAAATTTAATTTCTTTCCTTTCCAATCCGGATGATGCTTCTGGTGCTGTTCTCTCTGGACTCCCAGACACACAGGAAATCGTCAAGAGTTATGTATCAGAACCAACGCCACTTTTGACAGAGGCATACAAAAGACCTGAACCACACATCAACAATGGGAAGGGCAGAGTGAAGTAGCAACATTATGTTTATTACACTTTCTCTCTTCTGTCTCGCAGTCACTTTCATTCTGGAGATTCAAGATACGTCACTTCTCTCCTCATGTACTTGACAATATGGAGAAGACCAAGAAGAAAGACACAGGATAATTGCACCATTCTCTCATATACATGAATGGATATAAATAGTAATCGAATTGTGTGTGTCCCCACTACTACTTTTGTGCTTCTCTTCTATCATAAATATCAACGACCCTCTCATCGGCCAAAAGACTTTCTTTTTGCTTTCCTCATCATCAAAAGGAAAGTGAGATCAGGATGTCGTCCTTCCTTTCATAAGCACTTTATGTACAGAACAGCGCAATCATCATCATCTTCTTCTTGAGGACAGTGAAAGTAGCGATGTTAAGAAGAATTGATGCAATATAAATGACTCGCCGCCGAGAGATGAGATGATGATCAAATGACGCCGTTATAGAAATCAACACAAATGACTGTGACGACGACGACGAGGTTTTTCTTATCATTATTGCATTAGCAACTGTACTTGACCACTCGTTGTTGTTTTATTAGGAGCCTTTGTTATTCATTGCAAATTGTATTATTTACCGAATCAGAGAAGAAAATTATATAGCTCCCAAGCGATTATTACATTATACGTTTGCTCTTGAAATGAACGTAAAAAGTGTAATCGTCTCTCACACACACAACCACTTTCTCTTACAACAATGTTATGTAGGAAGGAAGGAAGTAACACGTCGAGTTAAGCAAAGTTGGGGGACCACTTTGTTTGCATGCATGCATGAACAAGAACACGCATAGACATACACGCGTGTTGTGTACGACTAGTCCCTTATGATTATCAAAGAAGGTAATTATTCACTAACAAATTCAGACGTCTCAATTATCTTCTGTGTCTGTGAAAGAGAGAGAGAGAGAGTAAAAGACACTGACAAATCGTAATAAATAACCAAACCAAGCCACAAACCAAAATGTATTCATAACCACAGAGGAACCAAAATGAGAAATGATTAAACATGCAAATGACATTTGTACACAATTAGTCTCTCTCTCTCAATCCATCTCACATCACCCCACCTACACAACTACTAATGTTACATAACCAAAAAAAACTTGATGCATTTCCATTTGAAATTTTAATATTTAAATAAAAGAAAGAAAGAATTGGCGGGTCGCTTCAGGTCAATTAATTTTGAGCTTGTCATCTTTTGACACTCTAATTACCAGGAGCTGACTGTGACGGTTTGTTCACAATAATTTACACACTTTTCAAGTCCAATGTCGCGAGTTTTGCTATATTATTCATCCTCCATGTCTTTCTTTCTTTCATCATGTCTTTTGCTGTGTTGATCCCCTTTTTCTTTCTCTAATTCCTAATATAATTCTTCATCTCTCTCCCTTCTTCTTTTTTTTGGCTTTTCTTTCTTTCTTTCTTTCTTTCTTCTCGTGCCTCATTTATTATTCCGATTGCTGTGAGAGAAAAGTGTATCATCGTCGTCGTGGTGTCACTCACTCTTGCACTCTCCATTTCTGGTACATGAAGCATAATGGTGGGGCATAAGCCTTAAGTAGCGTGTCGCACAGTCGGAAATGGATAAAAGAAAGAAAGAAAGCTATGTTCTGTTCTGTTGTGGTGTTGCGTTGGCTTTCTTTCTTTATCCCAGAACAAAGGGCGACAAGAAAAAGCCATAATTACCATTTCCCCATACTTTTAGGTATAGAAGCTACACCCTTCGTCGTCTCATTTCCCTCTCGCCTTTCTCCATAACAACATTGTCTCTCTAAAAAATCCTCATTTGTCTCCCGCTGATTCCGATCCTCTTGCCTCTCTCTCTCTCATTCATTTATGACAATAAGAAATAAAAACAAGGGAGGAATCTATAAAAATTAACGAGGCTTAAAAATAAATCTCATCCTTATTTTTCCAACCACTTTGACACATGAAACAAACTTTCTCTCTTTTTGTTCCATCAGATTCGTATCACTGTCTAATCTGCTGTTTGGTGTGATGGGGTTGCGGGTTTTGCATTTTTATTTTTATTTTTCTGACACAAAGTGCCTCTGATATAAACACTCGAGACTTGCTTCCTTTAATAGAACAAAAGCCAAAAGGGAACGGGGGAAGTGGATAGGAGGAGGAGTGGGTCGGTTAAAAAGCACAGGAAGGAAAGTGAAATAATTACAGATGGATGTGCATTTATGACGCCCTGAGCTTTAGCCGGTTCATTAGCCAACTGAAATGTCTATTGTCTTCCATCCACGTTCGGAAACAGTAACAATTCAAATTGAGAGAGAGAGAAAGGACGTGCAATATTACTTGACTGTGAAACTGGTTAAGAGTTATAGATGCTCTTTACGCTTTGTAATTTTCTGATGAGTCGACCCACTTCAAACATTAATATAAGACGAGAGAGAATTACAATTTAGTATTTCATTCCAACGTCCTCATCCTCCTTCTATCTATTAATAAGAATGTATTGACATGGAAATAGTAGAATGTGGTGAAGATGAAGCCCTAAAATGAAGTGACCGAAACAAGAGAAAATCCCTGTCTCTCTTTTTAGACAGGACATTGGTGGGGGGATGAAGAAGATGACGTGTTAAAGAGAGAAAGACGACTCTTCCCAAGTTTATTAAATGAATTGTCAAAATTCATCAGAGAGGCTTAAAGCTGCAGAGAGTTAAATAAGACCTCTATATAAAACAATGGTTGTCTGACAAACAATGAATATGGGAATGTACGAGCTTCCGTCGTCAGTCAGCAAGCACTACTTTATGTTGGTTTGTACTTACATAGAAGTAAATAGGTTCAAAGAAAGGAGTGTCTCTCTTTCTCTCATTATGAGAATTACACAGGGTACGACATTCCTTGTGTAGGTACAAGTGTATCAGAGTGTTAATCCATGCAAATGAGATGGAGGAAGGAAGAGAGAAGAAAATGAGACAATGGGAATTGACGAGAGAGAGAGACAAGGAATAATTACCCGGGCCATTGGGGGGCCCACTAAACAATACCCGGTTCATCTTCTTCTTCTTCTTCTCAATCCGCTTTCTCTTTTCTGGATCCTATCTAAAACCACGGACTGTGAAAAGCCTTTCTTCTTCTTTTATCCAAGTAGTGATTCCCTTTCACTTCTCTCCCTTTTGATATTAAATAAAGTTTTAGTAGTAGAGGAGCTGAGCTGGTGCTACTACATACTTTCATTCTCATCTACTTAGCAAGATACTCAAGACACTTCATTAGGCTTATGGTTAATGATCTTTTGTAGAAGAGACCCCTGCCCCATTGACTTTATACACGGAATTAGCAAAGAGAGGAAGAAGAGAAGGACACGTGGTGGTGAAGGAAGAGATCAGGGGAATGGAATCAAATCTTGTCAATTAGAATAACCTCTTATTACGAGGAGGAGGATTTGCATAGAATAGGAATGGAATCCACACGAGCCAGACATAATAATAATAATACGAGTAGTAATATAAAATCCACTTTATTGTCTCCGTCTAAATAGTAATTAAACAATACGGCTTAATTCAATTCACCCAGAGAGTTAACCATATGAACTTTACTACTGTCTCTCGCATTCACTAAAAGATAAGCCGAGAGAGAGATGAGAGACTCATTTGATGGGATGGGGGGGTTTATACTCAACACGGGGTGTGCCCTTCATGTCATGGACTTGTGTCAAGAAAACATAAAACTTAGTTGGCATTGCTCCTTTCCTCTGTTGAAATGACATTTACATACTTGCTCAGTTGTAATTGACAAGTTCGCACTTTTCAAGTCAAATATAATTGGTCGAAAATCAAAAATGACAATGCTGGATAGTGGTACTTTGTACTTAAACATGGGAGAAATATTGTTGAATAATGATGGATGCATATTCTTCGTTTCATAGTTGTCTTCACTTCTGAAAGCTCTCCTTCGCAATTAACAGTCCTAGATACTTTCCTTTTGCTATTAGGCTCCTCCATGATTGATGCATGTTGAAAAAATCGTGCACTCTACTTTCACAATTTGTCATCTTCATTAGACAATAAATGAGGAGAGAGTCAAGTGCATTATGACAAATCTCTGAGAGAGAGAGAAAGACAATGGATGCAGTGGTAATGGCATACTCCTTCCTTCATATTATGGAGAAAGCAGAGACCCATTCTCTCTGGAAGAAAGAAAGAAAAAAAGATTATGATTATTGTGGTGGTGGTGGTGGTGGTGGTGATGCTTTCTGAGGAGAGAGTCATGAATTGAGGACACCCTCTATTACCAGACATCAATCTAAATTCCTCTTGAGATGAGAGATCCTACATGTCTAAGTTTATGTTGATAGTTTGCTCACACCGGATTTTGTACTTTCTCTCTTTTCTTTATGTGACTTGGCTCAAGTACAAGCACATTGTTTAGAGAAAAAAAGCCTGGGTTAGCTTTGAGTATTCGTTCGTCATCATCATCCATCATGTCGATGCATGGCTTGACATGACTTAAGGGGTGTGGTGTTCTTCTCTGCCTTTTGACACATTTCCTCCACCAAAAAAGAGAGATAATATCGCCTCTCTCTCTCCTTTCTCTCTTGTTCGTTTCATTTTCACTGATTATAAGAGAGAGGATCCTACTTCATACTTCATATCAGTCGTATAAGTGGAGATGAACCGGTGAGTCCCTCCCCTAGAAAAGTGCATCTATTTAGCTTCAAATATCGAATATATTTTTTGGCGGAAGAAAGTTAAAATTGTTGCGTGTCGGTTGAGGCATTGTACAAGGTAATTTGTAACATTGACAGAAACCTTTAATTTCCCCATGGGGTTGAATAAAGTAGGAACGGAAATTAGTTTTATCTCTATCTATACCTCTGGTGGGTGTCAGAATCTGGGAAAAATGTATTCACTTTTCACTCCTACTTTAAGGGTAACACGGCTAATGATGAAGAATGCGAAAGAAGCTTGAAATTGAAGTGATTTTTAAACTTTGACAGTTAGACACAGAGAAGGTCTGCCTCCTTGCTACTTACGTGCTGCGACGGGTGCCGTGGTTGGTGTAATCATAAAAAGAGATGCTAGGGGAACAAAGCCAAATGAGGCAGATTAAGCAAACAAATCTGAATGCTCAACAAATACTTATTCAGAGAGTCATAATAACATTTGATCACTGCAAATGAATTTCAACCTCACTTTTTAACTGTGTAATTTGTAATTGCAACTTTTACTCCCAATGTCAAGTGTTCATCATTCAGTCAAAAAAGCCTTGGGGACAGAGAGAGAGAAAGGAGAGGGGATGGTAAAAGTGACGGGAGGCTAGGTTAGATTGCATTATCATCATCGATGGATGGAGATGATATTAGTTGTCATTTGCATTTGCAATATTAAATGGAATAATAAAATGTGACATTTGTGTAAAAGTTGACATACATCAATCGCCCTGGCTGGCACGTCGCACGTATCGTATCGGTCGGCCGTAAAACTTTCTCCCTCTCTTCCAATTTCAATTATCAGAGGCTCCCAACATAACATGACATAACTCCTGGAAAACTACATCCCTTTCCTTTTCACCCTTTACACTTGGAGCATTCCACTCGACTCGTTCTCGATTATTATAGATATATTTCTTTCCACTCGCTTTCTTGTCCAAAAATCAACCTTTGACTGACTAAAATTGAACATGTGTTGTTGGTGGTGGTGGTATGAGATGAGGGTGGAAGGAAAGTTGCATGCTGTGGCATTATGTTGTTGGTGCGTGTGCATATTATGTCCCACTACTACTCTTACTCTTCCTCTATTTATTTATTAGAGAGAGATTTCAATCAGATTTAGTCAAGTCCTTCCTTTCTCTCACTTTCTCTTTTCCATGCATTATTTATAAGGTGGATGATTAGGAACTTTATTTTGGTTCGTAAACTCTCTCACTCCCGACTATACTATGCAATCAGACTCAAACCCTACAGTCGTACTTTGGATAAGACATTTCTTATAGGTTCCATGCTTAAGTGATGTGAGTTTTGTCTAAATGACTAGAGGATGGATGGATAGAGTGACATTTTGGAATCATGAAAAGGACTCGTTGTCATAAAAACTATGAGGATTTGGTGGAGAAAAGGAAATGAATGTTAGTTATGTACAGGAGCAAAGCAACACACGAACGACACAACTTTACTACTTTCTCTTATTCTCTCCCTGTGCTTTCCCCCGTCCACCTTTCCCGATTTCCAGATAGCGCCTTAACTTATTTTACTGTAGATTTCCTTCGTCGTCTTGTTGATTTGCACCACTTCCTCCTCATCATCACCACACAGAGAGACTGCCACGCACTTATGAATTAGGAATACGTACCTACTTTCTTACAAACCATATATCTAGAGTTTTTGGTTTGGTGCAGGAAGTGCGACAGTGCCACTTTATTTATTTATTTAGTAGTGTAGCTCTCCTTCTCTCTCAGATCAAATAAAGGCACCAGAGACCAAATGGACAGGCAAGATATATCTAATGCTGAAGGAACTTGATGTCGTCATTTCCTTCATTTCATGTCCACCGTCGTCGTCTCCCTTTCTTCCTTGATCCTTTCTTTTCAGGAAGCTAAAGAACTCGTTTCTCTTAAATCATGTTATTTACACGGTGTAGTAAATAGTCTTTTGTTACTTCTTCCCCTGAGACTCTGTCGACTCTATTGTATTCGGGAGAAAGTGAGTGGTCATCATGCCGATTGTGGAAGGTGGTAGATTTCTCAAGAAATGAAAGAGGGTTTAGCTTAATTTAA
Source organism: Isotomiella minor (assembly GCA_034696445.1). NCBI lineage: Eukaryota > Metazoa > Arthropoda > Collembola > Entomobryomorpha > Isotomidae > Isotomiella > Isotomiella minor. The sequence goes on from JAQIWU010000265.1 coordinate 13,162, forward strand.
GTCAGATTCTTTTTTTTTAGAGTGAAGAGAAAGCACAGAGGAAATGAGTGGCTTTTATATTTTCCGTCATCAACTGCATGGAGAAATGAGACACTGGATTGACATTGACTCATTATACACCCAGCACTCTGCTCAAGCTGCCATCAAGGCCATCAAAAGTTATTATATGCCATTGTGCCTAAATGAGCAGTGACCATCTGGACTCAAGAAGAAAAAGAAAGTTTTATTATTATTTCTTATTTATTTGCACACATTCAAGAAAGGTCGCATGACCTCCGGCCATTGTCAATTGCAATGATATTTTTAGACCTTGTCTACATGAGTCTTCTGAGGTTAGGACAAAGAAGCAAATTATAATGAGATGACATGCCATATGTGAGTTAGTGTTTATTGTTTCAACGCTCCTGGACAAAGTGAAAGTCAGATAGATGGACAGGCAGGGGAGTTGTGTCATTCATGTTTTATGAGGAACAAGGTGACGACCAAGAGTCATAAAAATCATAAAAATGCAAACCGACTTTTTTGAGATTTTTCGAGGGAGGGGTGGGTAGTCAAAGAGAGAGAGATATGCAGAAACCCTCTAACCACGAATGACAAGTGAACATGACACGACATAATAATGTATCCCTCCTGGGTGTACGAATGTTTCCATAATAAAAGAATCAAGTCACAGCGGCCAAGTCAATGGAGAAAGTAAACCAAGAAAGAACAGTAGAGAGTAGTAAATTCAATGAAGCACATTATTTAATCTGGATTCCGTCCTAAAAGGAGTTTACTAGAGGCAGCAGTGTTTAGTTCACTATGACGTCCTTCCTCTCTGTCATCCCTTTTTTGTGAGACAAAAGGATTTTTTATTACGGGGAAAGGAATCCGTGGGTGTGTGTGTGTGTGTGTGTAGCTTTTTACGATTTTTTCTCGGCATTTTCTCTTTAGAATCAAATGCTCCCTCACGACGATCGTAAATGAAATGAGAATTTAGATGTGTGGTGGTGGTACCTTTCTTTTGGAGAAAATATATAAAGAATTTTTTGAGATGAAATGAAGGTGGACACTTGTGGAAAGATGAATGTTCTTTAAGAAAGGAGAAGAAGAGCTGCGAATATAAATTCTTCCATTACGATTTATGGCTTGTCCATGTCAGTTTCAGTCTCTATTCTATTCCACTTTCACCACCACCATGAATCCTCCTCGAGTCAAAAAACAGTCCGCACCACTTACTTTCTTCTCTTTAGAGAGGGGATCCGACTATCCAGGTATTAAAATTGACAAAAGATAAAACTTTCTCATTTTGTTCCGTGAAAAAAAATTCGGGGGAATGACGATGAAGACTTTTTGGGACTGTCCTTTCATTTCAAGATAGATAAGTAATGCCTCCTGTGGTCTTTTCTTTTTATGTGGTCCTGACACACGACACACGTGTACCATCTACTTTATTCATGTAACTCACATTGATAAACATTTCGATAAGGAAAATAAAAAGAAATTGTAGAATATTTATGGAAACGTACTCGTATCTTTGGAGCAAAAAAACATGTTTATTTTCAGGCTAAAACGCTTTACGTTTAAGTTAAGTTTGTGGAAAAAAATAAGCTATAAAGTGGTTTACTATTTACTACTTAACAGTCCAACTCTCTCCCTCCACTTTGCATCTTCTTCTTCTTGAACTCATCACTCCAGAAGATTGGTTTTTTTGGGAGAGAAAGTTATTTGAATGTGCTTAGGTAATGGACCTGTGAATTTTAAAGTATCTAGAAGAGACTTTTACCTAAAGTTGACTCACATCATCGTACGTAATAAGATTGAATCAGTCTAATGAAATTGGATTACAGATGCTGCCGCCGGACACTACTGAATTGAAGTGAGACATATAGAATTGAATTGATTCAATTTCACATGTATCGGTTTACCAATGTCCGACTTTGTTCTCCCTCCCTTCACATTCTAATTCGACCAGATGACCAAGAAGAGGGGAAGGGGCAGTATCGTCTTCTCTTAATAAAATGCGAAGGGCAGAAGAGGAGTAAACTAAACTAATAACAAAATACACAAAAGCTTTGATACCCATAGATTCTTTTATTTCAGTTTAAATCCTATAGAAAAAACCAAAAGCAATCCTATAAACCCGAGACTGATTTCCATTCTCCACTTTCACTTTCGATGTAATGCATGAGGACAGGAGAAAGGGACTTGGATTCTGTCATAAAATAAAATAAACTTGTAAAAATGGTAAAAAAAGTCAGTGTGATTGATACTAAATCTGTTTGCATTGTTATAAAAAAAAGAGGTCTGACTGACTGGACAATCTGATCCAAATTGAATTGAATCAGAGAGAGGATGTAAGAGCATCAAAGAAATCCAATCCGATTGTGCGTCACTCACCACCACCAAACTACAATGGCTTAAGGCACTTTTTGCATACTCCTCCTGGGAATTCCTTATTCCTTTCCCTTTATTATTAAATTCAGTCCTCACTTGACTTGATTTCAGTTGAGTGGCTTATTGTGAAGATGATGTAATAGTATCAGAGACAAAATCGGATCAAATGCTTTCAGCAGAGAGACAAGTTGTTTTGTACATTTTTAAGTTCAGGAAGTCTCTGTATAACCTGAGACTTTTCCCCATCTGCTGACGACCGGAAGTGCAGGAGTAGGATCACACGAAGTATGTAATTACGGAACAAATCAAAACCTAAAGTGTCCATTTAAACTAAAAATAAATTACAGAAAAAACGCATTTCCCCCAAATTATCCAAGTTATTCGCACCCCACATCACATCACGGTGGTGGTCGGTCAGGATTTTTAAACCAGGAAGGAGGGAGGGAGAGAGATAGAATCGTGGACTAAATGCAAAACCAATAACCACTTTCCCTCTCTCGATCAGTCATTTATCTGACCAGAGAGAGACCGACCAGATAAAGCCATTAAGATACTCTAAACTGAAGCATGGTTGGAGAAATGATCCACCTGTTCTCTTTCACTGTCTCTCTTTTAATGCACTTTCTCTGTGGCTTTCTGCATTTTGAGGTTACATCATCGACCCAAAAGCGGTATGGTTTTTCATCATCGGATTCATTCATTCATTCTTTATTTTAATATGTCGAGAAATATTCCACCTTCTGAATATCACCCTTGGTCACATGCATGCACTCTCTCTCTCTCTCTGGATGGTAATATTTCAATGTAACACTTGCCAATCCACGAGACATTTTGAGACAAGCCCACTTCCTCTTTTGTCCTTCATCAATTTACTTTCCTTTTACCTTATATAACGCCTGCCAAAGGGTATTGTTGTTGATTCACTACTCATTCTGTGAATATCATGGGTGAATCATTGCGTGTCTGACTAAAACCCTCTTCTGTAAAACATTACTCACGACTTAAATTGGCGTCATGCATCCCTATTGATTTTCAATCATGACAGTTTCAAGCTTTCAGGAAAGGAGAGAAAGTTAAAAGATGACAACAACCAAAAATCGCGTGTGGAGGAAATTCGTTTTTTTTTCTTTTGGAAAGAAAGTAATCCATCAATTCAATTCATCCTTCTGGACAAATAGCAAGTGTCAACATTCCCAACAAAATCTCAATTTAACTTTACGTGTTGCCGGGACAGCTTTTCCGGTCCAGTTGAAAAGAAATATATTTCCACCCCTTCCTTCCTCTTGACTGTTTTATCCGTGTAGTAAAAGGATAAATTGTCACACGGCTTTTTCTATTCGATTTATTGAGAGTCTACTAAATTTAATCAGGAGAAAGTTTCACTTGGCATTTGGCTTTGCTGCAACAGGAAATAGCAATATTTTATCCATGTGTGTTTACCCTCGTCTGAGTCTGGACATTGCATTAAAGTTAAGAGGTAAAGTCTCCACGTGGATGAGGCGTGAGGCATTCATCCCATCATCATCATCATCGTAGAAAGCCTTTCTTTGTGTACAATTGCAAACTATAACAGTAAAGTTTGACGGCTTAATTAAAACCTAGAGGCAAGACAATCCTGGAGACTGACCAATAATTAACCGGATCAAAACCAAACTGTTTATCGCTTTGAGAGTAAAAGGAAGAGGAAGGCAGATAGTAACTGTCAAGTGCTGGAACAATTGATAAGAATTTACGATCACATATTCTCTAGCAAAGTCTCTCTGAGCCATTTGACGACTCAACTTTACTTTCTCTTTTCCTTCCTTTTAGCTACAGCTTTCAGTGTCGATCCTCTACACACCGTGACTTCTTCAAGAATTAACAAGGAAATTAGCCACGCTCTCCTGAAAGTTAGAGAATCAGGACAGGAGCAGGAGTGTCGGAGTGAATTAATCCAGCTAGATTTACGGCCTAAGAAAGGAGAAAAGAAAAGAAGAAAAAGGGAAATAAATGGTCTGGATATTTATTCCTTCTTCCGTTACACGACCAAAAGATATCTATAAAAAGCGAGGAAGAGAGAAAGTAGTGCAGGTCTTTTTTGATAAAGCAGGAAGAAAAATGTAAAATGTCAACCGGAGGAGACTCACTGTATGGAAGTGGTTGTCATTACAATTTTCTTCCTTAGGTAGACAGACAAGACAGTAAACAAGTCAAGTTTGATGTGTCTCCTCATGCACATAACAGTATATATAGGAAAACATGGAGGATATTTATTTGAGGACAACACAAAAAGAGAGAATTTTGTGTCTGGTACTGATGATTTTGATTATCATCTCCCTCTTGGAGGAAATTTGCATACTCATAAAACCAGTCAGGGTTCTCTCAATAGAGAAACGCCAAGCCAACCATTAAACAAATTTTTCCTGATTTTAAAACCGGAACAGGGGTAATGGGTTCCCATTTGATGCAGGAAGGAAAGGAAAGAGTCAAAGTCAGTCTCTCTTTCATAGCGGAATAAACTCGGTTTGGTGAATTTACAATTTCCATACTCTCTCATCCCTTGTCCTCTCTTCGTCGTCTTCCTTCCTTTAAAACCATCATGAGTGAGCATACGTTATAATAATAATATTTTGGACAGAGGACACAAAGCAAGGACTGAGACTCATGATGAGAAAGTGGTGGTAGATGCAAAGACGCATTTGCATATGGCAATTAAAAGCTGTGTAATAGTTAATGGGTTTCTCTATATACGAAACACAAAGAACCTGAGCTTAATGCTTTACTATTTCCTCCTCATTTCATATCATTATTATGCAAATTACACAAAAGCGAACCACTTCACTCCTCTTCCTTTCCTCTCTGTCTTGATTTCACCACCACCAGAGAAAGCAATGGCAGTAATGAAAACAATTCACAGTATTGAACATTCATTCTCTGTTTGATTTATGAATTCGAATTCAATTCTAAAGAGAGAGAGAGAGAGAGAAAGTGACCGTGGTTTGATGTGGTGATGAGGCAGAAATATTCTCTCAAAGTTATTCATTTGTCTTTTGTCACATGATGATGAAGATGAAGAGGACGAGGAATTCATCCATCTAAGTGTGTGGAGTTAATTGAGTGCATGTTGTGTTGTATGTATGTATGTGAGCTTGTTTGGAGGCAAGGTTTTGAAGATTTAATCAACCAAGGACAAAAGACCTTAAAATGCTGACAATGCAAGTCCTCATTATCATCCTTTGTTCCTCCAAAATAGTTCCACACTTGATTCATTCATTCATTCCACAGTTTACGAGTATGTGGAATTAATTGACGGGATATTTTGAAGTAAAGGAAACTTGTGGCGTGGGGTTTCATTCGTGCTTGATTGAAAGAATTGGACTGGTTTCATCAAGGGGAGACGTGAGACATTTTTTATTTATGTCCTTCGTTTATTTAACTTAACGACTTGAGGAAACAAATAAGTATCCCACATGTTTCTATTTGTTGATTGTATGACATAAAAAACGCCTTTCGTGAATCACGAAACCTAGACACAAACACAAAATCAAAGCCAATACGAACGACACGAGAGGAAATTATGACATGAAGGTAATAAAATTTTTAAAACTGAGAGAAGATTTACAAATAAATCCTAAATCCAACAAAACAAATGTGATATCACAGGTGCAGGGTTGTTGGGTAATGGGACAAAAGCCAATCTGGTCTCTGGTTTTTTATTTAAAAGTTTCAGAGTTGGAAATGGATCATTTTAAAATGACAAAATCAATTTCTTTTAACCGTAATAACCGCAGTACAATCATCATGCTACCCTATTTGTCATCCCTTTATGTTCATTATAAAGGATATGTGACACACAAACTGCACAGGATTTGACATAAAAAAAACTGGGGTAGAGTTTTAAAATTGCACCAAAATAAAGCCCCACAAAAAAAATATATTCATTGGTCTCATATCCTTCTCTCAAAAAACCCATCAAAATCTTAGTACACTCAAATTGTCAGCAGTTTAGTCTTGTCTGTCCTTTTTTATAAATATTTTTATTGCAGTAATAATATCTGGAGGAAAAGGTCATTACTGCATGCATTTCAATATTTTGTGTTGTCCAGTCCAGATTTTTTTTGTGAGAGGCAATAAATTCCGAAGAATCAGATAAAATGATATCGGCTTTATATTTCTTATACCTATCAATTACTGTGTTCCTTGAAAGTGGTAAATATTTGACGTTTGAGTCAATACAAGAAATTATATAATTGTCTTCACCCAAGAGGACGACGAGTCATATTTCCTCTGGCTTGGCTGATGCAAAAGTATGTTGCCTAAGCACAAATGGAGATGATGATTATTGTGTCACCAGCTGCGAGGACATTATTGAAGCGTGGTGTGATACCCATTATTGCAAAGTCTATACCATAAAGGATAATGAAAGGGATTAAGGAAAGGAGAAAGAGTTTTTGAGATTTGCAGAGAGGAAACTTGCTGGATTCTATTTAGGGAAAGCCGAAGGAAGGAGAGATATAAATTTCAATTAGGTGGCGGCGTTGCCCTGGCACAGCCATAACTTTTTATGGAGTTGAATTTGAAATTTGTAAATCGTTAGGCTTAAGGCTTAAAGAAGGAAATTTGTGCCATTTCAAATAACTTTGTTTGCAAGACATAAGGAGGAGAGGAGACTGACATGTATTGAAGGATATTATTACTATACAAAATTGAAGTCATCTTTCTTCCCCTTCAATGACTCGTATCTCCTCTTGGAGGAGCAATATTGTGTTTTTTACGACTCTGGTTTTAAACAGAAAAATTAGCTTGTTTCATTTTGCTTTATTGCAATTATTTTTTATAGTATCTGATATGCGACAAACTGATTTTTTGTATCAGGAACAATAAAAAGTTGGTTGTGTCACTAATTTTATGATTTTTATGATTTATCTCTCGTCTGAACATGAAAAAGTTGCCTACGACCACACAATTATTATAATAATACTCCTCCATCTCCACACAGTAGTACCAAACCAACATAAATTTACTTTGAAATTCTCAATTTTCCATATAAAGTCCAGAGATCAGTTAATAGGGTCATAAAAACATTCTTTTTTTTGCAAAAGGACAAGTACAGATAGTTGAGTCAGTCGACTGTAGTAAATGTTCTTCTATCTTTCCATATAATCTTTTATTGCAATTCTTCATTTAATGCCTTTGCAAATTCCTCCTGGAGCGCAATATAAAATGACCCTTTGCCATTTTCATGCAAAGATAAATGCACCCAAGGGACGACGGGTCCTCCTCTGACATCCATGAATAATCCAACGTATGCAAATGGAGATATATTTATTACCAAGCCAAAACCACAATTAACTCGTGTACAATTTGCAATAGTCACGTTTGTCGTTGAGGAGGAAACCGAACCAAGAAGGAAGGGGAAGTTTCCTCCCCTTATTCTCATTTAATTCCAGTCTCATTGTCTGAGAGAGAAGTCAACTAATTATTGCAAAACTATGACGCAATGACACTTGTAAGGCTATACTGATAAGACTTTAACAACATTCCCAAAATATTTGGATGTTTTTGGGCAGAGGAATAGAAAAATGAGGAGATTTGTTGGTAGATTCTTCTTAACATAATGAAATCTATGGAGAAAGTCTGGGAGCTTGTCTCTGTATATTACACTTCATTTCCATCACATGAGAGAGAGAGTCGGCTGCTGATGATGATAATGATAGTGGCTCTTTTCTTTTGCCGGTGTGACTGCATGGAAATATTATAATAAAAAAACCTTCATCACGTCACATCACCCTTCAAATCCCGGTTTATGAGAGTCATGTCGTCGTCATATCCAAGGCAAAAAATCGCCCATTGAAAGATCTTTATCTTGGCGATAAAGCTTGTTATTGCACAGGAGAAAGTATAAAGAAAAAGAATGCACAGGGAGAGAAATAAAAAGTTTTAATTAAAATCTGTTCGTCTCTCTCTCTCTTTAGCTATTATTTATGTTATCGTCATCATGAGCCTAATCTCATCGTCGTCATGTCACCCTCCTTCGTAATCTTCCCAAATGATTGTGCTATATGCGACCTGCATTATATTCTTTTTACACTCTCCTCGTTAAATTTTACTGTTATTTATATTTCTCTCTTCTCTTTTCTCATTTTTAATGGTGCTTCTTTAATTGCCCTCCTTTTCTCTCTTAAGTTTGTCAGGACAGAGGAGCACCACCCAAAAGTTCAAATCCCATTTAGCACGAGCAGAGAAGAACATTACTTGAAGCGTCTTTATGATGGAGCGTTGCTAAAAAGAGAGAAATATGCAAAAGTGTCAATTAAATGGTGGAACTTTTGCTACTCTAAGACATGAATTATTGCATTTAAATTTATAAGGTCATATAAATTTTATGGTAATGCATAATATGTTGCCGGTTTGTAAAATAGCTCTGCACTTTTTCCTCAAGCAAGAAGAGGGGAGATATTGCAAAATTCCTTTCGCTTTTAATCACCCCTCCCTCTCAGTTTCATCCTTCACCTCGGAAAGCAATCAACCATAGCTTCCCTTCCTTTGATCAACAAATGTAGCAAATCTAATCTTCGCTTACTTTAATCGCCTCCCTCATAGCAATTTAGAAATACAATTTGCAAAGACAATTATCCCCTCTGTGTAATTTAGGGGATCCAATCTGCCACATCACATCCAATGGCAAGTGTGTACGGCAGTTAAATAAACGCATAGAGGGAAAGTTGTGCAAATCTAGCAATCAGCAACTTAACATTTCCATTCTTCTGGTCGACACAAAGGCTATTGGATCCTTCCAAAAGGAAATAAATTACACGGACTGGGAAGGAATTTAATCTCTCATTCGTTCATTAGAGAGAAAGTCGCGAAATCTATGGAATAATTTAACTTGAGACCACAGAATGAGATTTATTTGTTGTATCGTATGCAGTTTGCAGTATACATTTTTAATCAGTCAAAGTATGAACTAAAAGTCATTTTCTATAGGGAAAAGTTGTTCCTTTTCAAGAATTAATTTTCTAATTTTCCTTAATTATTTTTATAAGCACAAAACTAATCTCATAAGTAAAATATTATGAAGAAGAAGTAAATAAATGAGCATATACTCAATCAAAATCATAAAGGCATGACTTTTCTTTCTACACCCACGGCCAACGACAATTCCCAATCTCATTAGCCTCCCATTTTGTAAGAATTTTAGAGCAATTTTGTTAATTACTTGATTCCATTAAAGAGGTAATCAGTCGTATCTTTCTTTCTTTTAAAACGCGCTGGAATAAGTCAAGTCTAGAGAGTAACTTTCTCCATTCTCCAACTCATCTCCCGGCCCTGCTTTGTGTCACCGTTGTGTACCCGTCCAGTGCTTTTGTAAATGACAGATTATCTCAATTAAGTTTAATTACTCTCCTTCCTCGCAACGGGGGCTCTTATCTTTCCTTTTAGAGAGAAAAAGGGAATGAAATGAATCAATTCAGAGTCACACTGTTACAATTGTGGGTAGTCGCAAGTCAATCGTGGTTGCGATGCGATGGTTGCGATGCGAAAAGGCGCGACGTATTGCGGCCTGCGTTTTGTGATTTATAGAAATGCATTTTCCAAAACTGCAACCAAAAGCCTTTGTTTCTCTCTTCTCTATTATTCCAATCATTAGTTGAATTGCTGTGAGAAGGGAGTGTGTGCATTGCGTGAAGTCTTTAAAGTGCAACTGGTTGGGGTTCTCTATTATGCTTTCTCCTACGTTTGAAACAAAAGTATTTGTCCTCAAAAGTTAGGAACTTTTTGAAGATTGTCTTGCTACTTTGCACAAATTAAAATCACGCAGTTCGGTTGTTACAATCACGGGACTAAAATAAGCCTAGCTTATTACTATTTCCTAGTGAATCTACAACAATAGAAATGTAGTGCTCTCTGTCTTTTTTGAAAGGAAAAAAGTACAATCAATATCAATACCTTGGCGTATTACGTATGCTTCAATGCCCTCAACGAAAGTATCAAAATACCCTCCCTCCCCCAATTCTCTGATGGAGATAAGGCTCAGGTGGATTATTATTATACGCTTTTATTTTTGGCCCGTCATTACATTACAGACAGACTGAACACCTGCATCTGTTGTTTCCCTCAAAACCTTGATCATTTTGTTTTGGGGCCTCTGACAATCATTCATTCATCTTTTTTTCGGACAAAGTCTGGTTCGCTTTTTGGCTGTCCACTCTGACAACAATTTTATGCGTTGATGATGCGTGCACTCATTTCGCATATACCAACTTGGATATATATGACGAATTAGACATTCAGGAGGTAAATAATTAACATAGGGTGACCTCTCGTAAAATATGATTTAGACATGTCATATAATGAGTTAGGTGGGGGTGAGTTTCGAGTACGTGTACGTTACGTGTATGGAATTGGCTCGTGCCACGAATCAAGCCAGGTGCAAAAATAGTTAGAGTGTCAGCTTGGCGACCAACTGTCTCACATTGCCTCTCTACAATGTATCACTTTTACCATCTAGGAGGGGTAGAATGAGACGGGTTGAATCCACGTGCCACATACAATCGCAGGTTCTCATCTCATCAACATCACCACTTGATTAAAATGATAAAAGTCTGGCATAAAAACGAAATTTAACCACTTAAAATTAAAACTTTATAACTTTTTACGCTCCTCTTTAAAATTTTAAATATTCATGAAAAAAATTATTCGATGATAAACAATGCAAGGCCCTATCTAAAAACCCTTCATCTATAAAAACTTTCAAGTGAATCAGGAAGGAGAGAGAAAGTAAAGTGAGAGACAGTAAAAAAGCAGTCAATTGTAAATTGAAGTTGTGCAGCGAACTTCATTATTTTCCATCCATGCTTGTTGTAATCATGAAATGATGATGAAGAGAAGAGAGTGTAAAAAAATCGTTAAAAAAGAGAGACATTGCAATAATTAAATAATCCAATTAACACTGAGTTTTATTTAAGCGTCACTGCTCCCGAATAAAAAAATTCCAGCTTTTTAGCCAAATAATAAATGAACAAAATCATGGCAGGAGAGAGCATAAAAAAACTCCCAAACTTTCACACTAAAAAAAATTGACAATGAACATGCAAGAGGGGGATGGAGAAACTTGGAGAGGAAGGAAGGAAAAAACAAGAGGGAAGAAGAAGCGACAGATGACAGAAAAAAGTTGCACATTACCTCCACTCCAGTAGACACGAGCAAACACTTTTTCTTCTTGATGCACTCGACAAAAAATCTCTAATTCGATTACTCTCGGGAAGTAATTAAAAAAGCTGTTCAGAAGAATATACACAAGGCCACAGTCAGGAGTGACGGAGACAAAGTGGGGATGGAATAAGGACGGACTCGTCATCGGCTTTAGCTTAACATGCTTCTGGAATAACATTCGCCTCCACATTTTTCACCGAAAACAAGAGAAATTCCCCAAATACTTGCTTCCAATTTAGATCATTTAAGGAAGAGAGAAGGTTTCAGGATACAATAATGGCATGCGGGACCATCCCATCCTCAGAAAGAAAGATTTTTTGTTTGTTGACAAATGATTTTCTATACAAGAACCAACATGCCAGCCAGGGGGCAGGAGAAGAAAAATGCACACTCGAGAGGGTAATATCTGTGTGTACTTACATGAATTAGAGTCTCTACCTAAAAATAATTTCTTTCTTTTTTCTGTATCAACTTTCCCCAGATGAAAAATTGGAAAAAAAGAGAGAAAGGAATAAATTTATAATGATAATCTGGGAGTAAATAAATACAATCGGCACAGGAGGAGGATCAAATAAGAGAAGAGAGCTTTTGCCGAAGGGGGATTATTTTTTGTGTGTGGACAATTGGATGAGTTTTTTTTATAATAAAGTGTCAGTACAAGACGCTCCTCTCCTCTCCTCCCTTTTTATTCATTCAGGAAGGGTCAATTTTTCTGACCAAAAATACAGAGAGTTTGATGATGAGTAAAAAAAGAAGCAGAAACGAGTGGTTTTGTTAAAGCCATAAGTCTGATTGAGTGGTATGGGGTATACGCAAAACACAGTTGTCGTTTTTGGGGGTAGAGAGTAGATTGAAGGGGATGAAAAGAAGAGTCATGCTGGGATTAAGGATAAATTAGACAAAAATACTTTGGATTTTTTGGGAGATCTGGCCAGAGAGAGCTCATTTTTGTCAAAGCCTTATTGAGCTCCCATATGCATGATGTAATATGTCATACATCGGTCCAGAGAAGAGACCTAGATATAGATTAGTTATGTACAATGCAGTTACAACAACTTCAGACAAAAGAAGGCAGGAGACGAAAAGTGTATCACATTACAGAGAAATTATCGATAGCTTTTTTACTTTCTAGTCTACCGTGACCAGATCAGTTTGATCAGTCATAGTTTGTTAACAGTTAATTCGGTTTTTTTGATCATCCTCCTCTCCTCTGCTCTTTTCTCCAAAAAGATTATGGAATGGATGATTCTCTCTCTCTGATGTGGACAGTAAGAGATGATTAGTTGGTTGGCATTGGCATATCTAGGATGAGTGAGCAAAGTTATCTCGCAGCAGCCATCTGCACTAATTTGACTGACTAGATACTTTTTTGATATCAGTCTGAATCAATCTGTGGCTTTTTTTTGGAAAATGATGATGCACGGATAATTAGATACTTGAGTTAAAAGCCAGTGGACTCTATTTATTATCGATCTAATTAATGGACCTTGTCCGTCCTCACTTTCCTCTGAATCATCAATTCATTTAAGAGAGCAATTTAGTTACACACGACGCAAGGATGATGCACTTATTATTCGCACCCTCTGTCACTTTTATCACCTCAAGTGCAAAGGTGTTCATCTAATTCAACAAATGTCGATATAAACGTATCTATGGGGAATTAATTGAAACGTACATGTGCCCCCTCTTAACAACAATGATGCAAAAGGGAGGAACAAAAAGGGTGGAAAAGGACTTTTGGGACCCTATCATTATTGTGTATAACTTTAGTTTAGAGTGGTCTCTAGAGTCTCTTTTTCATCTGACCACAATTCTCCAGACAAATTGTTGTTAGTTGCCGATTGAAGTGAAATGGAATTGGACAAGTTAAATATTGTTTCAGTTCCGTTTAGCCATGCATGACTATTATTTCCTTCCTTTCCTCTCGGACTATCTATAAGGCAGTAAATATTTACAAAGGATTACAGTCACTGGACATTGCTGGACATGAGGATTGTTGTCTAGAGAATTATTGTCTTTCTCTCTCTACGACGATGGTTTATTTAAACTTGTGTGATCTATGTATCTCTCTCGCAATTCCGGCACACACAGCCTCCGGTGCTTTATAGTATCTCTCTCTCTCTCTTTGTGCTATTAGTCTTAATGAAAGGGACTCATTTCAAATTTAATCTAAAGCGAGTTAAGTTTGTGCACATTAATTACTCTTCTTTGACAAATCCTTCCACACACATACACATACATGTGTGTTTATGTGTAACAGAATAAAGCTAAAAGGCTTTAGAGAGAAGCCTCAGAAGGAAGGAAGGCACTTTCTCTTTGAACATTTAAATTAGACTACGGAATGGAATGGTTCATCGTCCACAATTGAATAATCTCTTGATTGCAATTTCCCCATATCACATTTTCATTGTGGAAATTACATCAAAATCTCTCTCCTCTCCTACGTATAGGTTTTCCATATTAATGCATTATTTCCTTTAGATAAATTCCAACATTAGATTAAACCGTGAATGAATGAGAGAGCACATGTCCTCCAGTTATAGACGAGACGAGACAAACTTCTCGGGCAGTAAATAATAATCGAATGATTCATAGAGAGAACGGGTCACATGACGATGATTGTGATGTGATGTCGGATGGACCTCTTCTAATCCAAGAGTGTCACAGTCACAGTAGTTTTATACGCAATCTCATCTCACCCTCGTCTTCAATGGAGTGAATGTGAACTATTTATGGAATTATTTTATTATCGTCATCATCACCAACACTACATACACAACCATTCCTCCTCCTCTGGTCAACTGTTCCTGCTATAATCCTGTCCACTTCACTGATCCTTACACAGTCAAACAAATATAATTTCTCTCACGTTTTAGAAGCTCAACTCCTCTGCCTAATCGTATTGACCGAATCATTCAGAAGAGGATGGATGGTGAAAGCATCTCTCTCTCCTTGTCCGTCCTTCAAATTTTACTGCGACTATCAAAAACTTCCCTAAGCCCGCACGCTCTTCTGTAATTCAATGTACCGGACGTTAAAGGTTTTATGGAATCATCGGACATAAAAGTTTTGGCCACACTTCTTTCTGAAAGAAACCGTTCCAATTGAGTAAGTAATTTTTTATTGATTGCAATTACGAGAATTGATTTTACAGTTTAAAATCAAATCTATAGAGAATCTGGAGCAAAAAAGTTTGACTTATCCACTATCTAGGCCACTTGGATTTAATTTGTAGCCAGCATTTGTTTCAAACTGCAAATTAATCAAGGAGACAGTAACAAAAAACATAATCATTCGTTCCCCACAATTTATTTTGTGACAATCCAAAAAAACCAACCCTTCTCCTTCTTTCCTGGTTATCCAGAAGAAACGCTACGTCATGTCATTCATGATGAATAAAAAGTGGACAGGGACAAATGTAAAACCAATAAAATCAAAGTAGACATAAATAACCCTCTCTAAAAAAATCCTGACAGGATAAAGCCATTACAAAACAAAATATTCCACCTGTTCATTTCCACAAATCTAGCCTCCCCCCGCGGCGGACGTTTGGTTAGAAAGCTTTCCAATGTCATACCTGCCCCCCTCATTGTCCTCCTGACAATGGACTACAATTATATCGGAACTGCCCCCATAAATGGCCCTGAATGTGTGTTGTGTTTTATTCTCTAATATTCACAATCACAACCGCCCCTCCCACCAGGTCTCATATAATTCGTACATCATCACCACCACCACCACACATTCTCTTTCATTCAGGATGATTCATTGATAATAAGTTGTATATTACGATAAAGCGACAACTAAACCAAAATTTGTGAACAATAGACCATTTCCCCATTTACGCATTACAGATTGCGTGTGGTGAACAGGGAAGGAAGGCACACGCATGGAGTGTAATTGTATGCCAACAACTTTTGAATTGACTTTCTCCTGAATCGAGAGAAAGCGGAGGAATAAAACGCATACATAGCTTTTAAATTAAATTGGCCTCCTGCTAAGCCATTCACTTACTGGTCCTCCTTTGCTTTGCTTATCCTGTGCAAACTTTAAAAAAATCATAGAATCAAAGGAGGGAGAAAGAGGATGACGACGTAACGTAAGGACGTTTGTCACATCAAACTTAGACACACGGCACGGCACATCACAATCTGAGTGGAGAGTTGATCCATTTGTATTGCGACAAATAGCAAGTGTCAACATTCCCATAAAACCAACAAAAGCAAGCCTCTCTCGTGTTCCATGTATAGCATTCTTTCTTTCTTTACCACTCGGTGATGATTGTGTAAAAGACAGCTTTTCCGCTCCAGTAGTTGATAAAAAATCACACACACACACACATCTCGGACTTTTCCTGGGGAAAAGTCGTGTGGAACGGAAATAAGATAAGAGAGAGATAAACTTTTTTTTTAGACTGAATGACAACCAAACTCTCTCTCTCTATTTTGACGTTGACATCATACACCAAGAACTGACGTCAAGATAGACTTCCTCGCAAATTGAAATCCATCCACAACATCAAATTCCCTCCTCTCTGTCTGCCTTGTAAATTGTGTAGCTTTCACTCTGCAATGAATGAAGTCTCTCATCTCCCTCTCTATACTTAGGACACGGAGATTGAGTGGACTTTGTCTAAATTACTTCCAATTCATTTGAAGAGGAGGATATAAAGTTGGGTTCCTTCGTTTAGAGTTGAGTTGAGAAGACAGATGAAGGGGTTTGTCTCAATCGAGTTGTTTAGATTTAGAGGATGCATGGTAAGCAAAATCGTAAAGGCACGTCACTTAATTAAAATGTCACATTTGGGATCAAATTAGATGGTAAGCTGAGATTGTTGGACACTGACCAATGCCTCAGGATCAAAACTTATCTCAGTCGACTTTTTGGTAATGAGATTGGAGTCACTTCACGGTGCTTTTTGGAGGCGAAGAAAACCTTCATGACATTCAGTTGCAAAGGTTGTGTTTGCTCTCTCCTATTCGGAACTTTTAAATGAAATCCAACAAGCAGAAGATTATAGGTCGGCTATCCAGTTCCAATTGACAAGACGTAGGCAAATATTTGGATTCATATACCTACAGCTTTTGAGTTTAAACTAAAATGACAAGCTCAATCATCATTATATTTACTGACCATCATGCATGATGAACTTCATTTGAAAATTAAAGTTTCAAATTATTTAACTATGAGAATGTATAGAATTTCAAAGGAACCACATCAACATTCAAATGTATAACGAACCAATTCTCAGGCCGCATTCATAATTATGTTTTCTCTTTAATCCACGATAATTCCCCATTCTCTCTCTCTTATCATTTAAATTAGAATATAGGAGATGGACCTAACTTGATTTAAAAGCTTTGTCTGCTTTCTCTCTTCCATTCCACCCCTCTCTGTGTCCGTCTCTACTTATCCTGATGATGTTGTATATGAAATATGAAGGAAAATATAATCAAATAACGGCCATTGTTTAGAGAGAGAGTTTGCGAGGCTACTCTCTCTCATTCGTATGGA
>JAQIWU010000266.1:0-30210 GCA_034696445.1 Isotomiella minor
GTGTTGTTGACTGTCTTAAAAATTAAAAATAAATAAATAAAATTGTAAGTCTTTGAATTCTCCTCATATTTGGCTGAGGATGGCTGGATAAATGGGGGTCTATCTATATGACTAATATAAATGCCTACTTGGCAGAATGCATGGCAAAAGTGGAATCCCTATATTAGTATTTAATAATATTCATGTATAGACGATAGAACGACCACCTACGTGTCACTTGTATGTATATGCGTGTTTCAACATTTAATCGATTAGAAAGTGCTGGTGGCATAAATAGATCATAATTTTTCCTGTGGGTATAGTGAAAAGGATTGGAAATGGGCTAATATGGGAGACTTTTAATAGCGCCATGGTCTTTCTTTAAGTCAGTTCAAAATGACAAGAACTGAGCTCTATACTGACCGTCGTTTGTGTGTGAGAAGAAGAGTTACCTCAATTGATATAAGTGATTGAAGTGAAAGATTGAGATGAGGACTCAAGCGCCAATAATTTGGTTATTACTTGAATGAATGGAATGTTCATTACTGCTGTTCATCGGAGTCGTCATGGTACTTGGATCGTTTACTTAAATGGTGATCTTCTATAAAGTCTCCACAATCCTCCTGGTCAGACGTCTCACAAAGTCCTTCCCTCTCCTCCTGATTTCTCTTTGCAGTTGCCAACTCTGCTGCGTGCTTTTTCCTCCACTTGGTTCTCCGATTTTGGAACCAGACCTGTAACAAGACAAATGGCTCATTAATTAAGATGAAGGGTGAATTAAATTGGGCGACAAAACACGAGAATGAGTGGATTTATTCAACAAACTTCTCTCCCACTTTTAGAAATATCAAGTTCATTGCACTAATGGCAAAAACATGAGAGAGAACAATGTCTGCCTCTCCGTTCAATTTGCTCTCTTAAAATGAATGCAAATGAGGGCGAGAGAGGAAGGGAAAGGAGAGGAGAAGACACGACGACGGGAGAAAATGAGTGCAATAACTCTGTAAAATCATAATGGCCAATGTTGCAGTAGGAGAGCCCAACACACAATGAAAGTAGTCAGAAGTTGTCTTTTGAGTTGAGGAAAGGAATCACCATCATCTAACAACTTTCTACTGCGGGAAACACTAATTTCTCACAATTTCACTTTCACAAGACATTTTCATTTTATTACCAACAACACCAAGCCAACATCAACTCGTTACTCCTCTCTTTCCTCTTTAGGAAGAATTAACTCGAGCCTTGCTCAGTGCAGTATAGAATTTGTATACGTGTGAATATGGGGTATCAAAGTGAACAATTGCACTTGAATAAATGGTGTTCATTCGCTACCTTCTTTATATTAATACGTCCTCCTTGGTTATCATCAAAGTCATAAAATTGGCCGAGACATGCACTGCACAGGCACAGGCCTCAATAATATGATTTAATAAAGCAGTTACATAGAGTCAACTTGAAAGAAAGGGTAACAAGAAAATTGCACAAAAATCAGAAGCCTTGAAACAATCTCCTTAGCAACACCACAATATTAGCATGAAGTCATCTTAAATTCTGCTCTATTTTATGATATCACATCGCCTCACACGTCACGACATGACATCATGTGTAACATCGCAGTGTAAAAGGAAAGTTAGAAAATACGGGGGAAAGTTAAGCAGTCAAATGGGTGTTGCTGTTGTTGTTATCGTCATTGAAACCAAGTGGAATTAGAGACACCCCACGTCCAATTACATAGAAATGTGATTATGCGGACCAAGCTTTATTTAAACTACATTTCCACATTAAGGATTCACACTTGTGGTAAACTTTGAGCCACACTGCCTCTCCCTTAAAAGCCGCATTGGAGCTTGAGCTTATGCTCTAGAGACGGGATTTCTATTTCGTGTCCGCGATTAGAGGAGAGCAAGTGTTCTTCTTTCTCCCTCTTCTTCTACTTAATTCGTTGAGTTTATATGCTCCATCTGACTTTTCCCTCTTTTCCAAACTTTAACATTATCATCAGTTGTATCATCAAATCAGTCTTATCAAAACATTCGCCATAGATATCTAATCCTTTTACGACAAATTACTGTAAAGTTGTATCCAAAAGCACCTCAACAATTCTATTTGTGAGGCCTTGTTTGTTCATTATTCAACCCCACTTAATCTCATTTGCACTGAGCCGTTACGGTGAACCACCCTTTCATGCACGCTTATCTACTGAAAATAAAGACACATTCTCGTGTGTCAAGTTTCTCTTTATTAAATAATTTTCATTAGTAAGTGAGTCCAGCAAGAAATTGAGATAGAATAAAGGTTCTTGTGAGAGTTATGTCGGTTGCGTGGATCATCTCATCTTGATAATTATAAGAAAATCCTACCAGCAATTAACCGCTCCTCCATCTCACAAAGTTCTGTGTATATTCCTATTCTTTTATTTCTGAACCCCAGATTTAATGTTCAAAGTCTAGAGTTTGTTAAAGCGATAAGTACACAAGATTGAGCTTTTTGGTAAAAGAAGAGGAGGAAAGGAGGATGGCATGCAAATTTATGATTAAATTTCTGAATTGTCGACTTTTCGCTAGAAAAACAGAGGAAGACGAAGAAAGTATTAGAGTAAAGGAAGGAAAATGGAGACTCAAATCTCGTCTCGACGGCATTAATGTTGATTAATGAACAATGTGAGTCATTAGCAACAAATGTTTTTCTCTCTTGACACTAGTTTTCTTCTTAACTTGCTAGGATATCATTTTAAACGCATCACATCACGTCCATCCCAGAGCAGAGCACATCGGCATGTACCAGAGGAACATTCTATTCCCCCTCCACCCACACCAAACAAACCGAGAAACCAATCTAAACGTGTTCCACTTTCTCTTTTTCCATGACGCTAGACTTACTCTATAGAATTGTAGGTCTATAATGGATTACACATCCAACCCTCGTGTCCCTTTTCTTTTGTTTGTTCGTGTATCTCTATCCACAATAAAATCCCACTATTTTAACAAGACAACACTTCAGCCCTTCCTCCTCTCATTTCTCTCCCACTCATCTTGTCCCATCTTGTCTCATCTTTCATACTCTTGTTTACCCTCCCTCCTCATTCTAACAAAATAATCATTTTGTTACTAAAATGTACTCTTATTATGCAAGTCATAAGAAATAATAATCGCCCTGGCAGTAGACCTTGGAGGAAAGCACAATCAAAATCAAAGGTTTTGCTCGGGTAAGAATAATTGAATTGAATGATATCCACCATTTTTTGTCTATAAAACAAATGCCAACTGTCATAAATACAATAGGCGGTGGTAACATTGTGTCCATACACTTCTATTACAGAAAAAGAGGGAGACAGTAGAATGCATAGGAGGACTGACTGCCATGTATTCGTCTTTTACCACCACACTTTGATACGACGGCTCACAGTTTTATTTTGAACCAATTTGATGTTTTATGACAGGAAAGACTGATGGTCAGTTGGATGGAGAAAGTAAAGTTGGGCAACAAACAATCGATTTCCATTTCAGAGCTGAGTTAACTTGACTCTCGTGTCGCCTGCCCGCTGCTTCTTTTGTGTGTACTTTATTTGGCAGTTCATCTCTACTTTCTCTCACAGACTCGAGAACACATTCGAGTCAGTGTTGGCTGGACAACGTAAATCTCCGCTCACAGACAAGCGTGATGCACATACAAAATCAGAGAGGTCCAGTTATGAAGAGGAGGCTATAAAATAACTTCATCTTTCTATAGGCATTGGTGGTGTGGAGAAGAGGGCAGAATGAAGTAATATTTATAATGAAGATCAACACATGGAAGTTTTATACCCCAACGAGTAATGAAAGCGCCTCTTTTACACTGATTACAAACAGTTTAATTCGATAAGACCGTGAAGAGCTGGGGAGGTGGGTGGTGTAATAATAATAACATACTTCATATTTATGAAACAACACAACTCGCATGGGACTAATGAAAGGGCAACGAATTTATTAATTCCTTCCTCGTTCCCTTCCTTCCTTTCTATCTCTCTCTTCTGCCCATGCCTCCCTCAGCACTTTCCGCAGCTCCCCTGGCACTCTTCATCATCAGGCTGAACGCCTCACGTCTGAATGGTTGGCGTGTAGTTATTAACAATACATACAATATTTATGGAGCAATATATTATTTACTTTGGAGAAACAGAGATATAATAAATTGAGGAGTGAGCAGAAGATGATGCTCACTTCATCATTCAAGCCCCAGCCTTATTACTTCACGGAACATTGTGGCGCTTAATTCATTGGTTTCACGGAGTGCCTTGCCAAAAGTTGAGGAAAAACATGATGCAGAAAGTCAACTGGAAGGCAAGTGTTTGTCTTTGCCCCTTCAGCAAATTTAAAACACCATGCTATTTTTCAACTTTCGTAACAATCCATCAATTTCCTCCAGTCTATCACGAGACACAAACAATAAAAACATAAAAAGCAAACTGCGATTATCACTGCTGAATAAGTCTCAACCACCATAACGGCTTAGTCTTTTATAACAAACCCTGCTACTTTCACTCTAAACTGTCCAAGTGCTAGTGAGTGTGAAAGATCAAGGGAGGGTCGTAATGATGTCATAAACATAAAAAAATAAGATGACCAAAGGGAAAAGTGCCTAAGAGAGTGATCGGAACCGTTGTTCTCTTGGACTTGAGAGAGACAAGAAATAAAGCAATGCTCTGCTACGGTACACAATTTATCAATTTCCCACTCTAGTCTTCGAGAGAACATTTCTCCACACTTTACGATAAAAAAGGCGAAAGTGATGGATACAAGACTCTCACTCGTTTGTATAATGCTACATGAGAAAGTCATTTGATACAATGCAATAATGGCAGAGCGGATGATTTTGTTAAGTATGTATCTATGTTATGGGACGGGAAAGAAGAGGTTATCTATTACAAAGTTATGATGATAATGCCATTGAATTGAGCGACACATACATTTTATTTCATTATTTCACTTGATTCCCCTCTTCTATCCCTGATCCCTTTTCTGCTCCTTTCTCTCTCCGATCCGATGACTCGTCCCTATAAAACAGTGGACGGAGGGATGGGGTGGCAGAAGTCGGGGACAAAAAACAAGGAGTTTAAAAGTATCATTTGTAAAGGTGTGACTTGACAAATAGAGACAAATAGTGTACATGATGAGGATATTGCTCTCAGGGTGTTAGACACATCTCCTATATGGCTTGGGTAGAGGTTTTGGTTGTTATTATTTGCGCTGGCTGGGACAGAGAGGACCAACATAGGCTATAGAATTGCTTAATAGGTAGCACTTACTCACCATAAATGCGTACATGGAGAAATGTTTGGTGAGTTGACTTTGACTTTGGTTTGGTCCTGGTCGCCCTTTCCAGTTCACCAAAGATGAAAGAGAAAGAGAGACCATTATGTTTGCCTGAGTAAACTCTGGATGGAAACTATGATCCCTAAAGTATACAAATAGTTGGAGGAGAATGGGACAGAGAGGTAGATAAAAACCATTGGAGTGAATTCAGGCAAAGGCCGTATGAATGACATGACAAGAAGACCTTTGGTTGAGGCATACTAGCTTTCTTTCTTCCTTTTTCCACTCTGGAATCCTTGAAACTGAACGTAAACTGCACATGATCCACGCAAAGCAAAAGCTTCAAAAACTTTTATCTCCTCAACAATAATCACATGAATGGAAACGATCGTATGGAAAATTGATCCTTTTTGTTCTACTTATCCAACTTGACTTTCTTTCTCAACGCTTCGCTGGCTTATCAATGCATATAGTTTTGTATTCCTTTCCACCATCATGCAATATGTCCAAAGTACGCATCCCAACTTATCACATCAAGTCACATGCGCCATTGTCAGTCCACTGGTGTCCCTTACCCACCGCCAGCAGTGAAAGTAAGGAGAGCTAATGAGACGATGCAAGTATGATATGACAGGACCAACGTCAGTTTTCTGGCTGACCGCATCTGATGCACTAATATTTTTTAAATTATGTGCTAAATACTGCTAGCACACTTTTGACACCATGCACAGCAAAATTCAAGTGACATATCATGACGAGCACAAACTGAGTGAGCTTCAGCGATTGAGAAAGTGGATGTTTAATACTCGTCAAACCATTTTAGTCATGACGAGATGACTACAAAACGTAGCCAAGGGTGTGATAGACAGCGATTTGTTAGGTAATTGTTTTTCTTTCAAGGTTTAATAATAAAAAAGGAAGATGAGCGTATTGTGCATATCATGGACAAATGATACATAGTAATATCTCCGAGAGAAAGAGCTTAAGTTCTCTTGTATGATTGAATATTAGTGTTATTATGCATAAAGAGAGGAGAAAGAGCCTCGCCTCGCCGGTCTGCTGAAAAACCACAATAATGGTTTATGAAACACTGATCGATTCAGGCGGACTCACTGAATGAATGATGTGAACTCTTTGATATAAGTTAACAGATGGACGGTTCATTGATATGCAAAAATGGTAAACGAACGAGGATTATATTAGATTTCTCTCTCTTCCCGCAGCCAGCCAGGCCCAATTCCAAAAACTACATCTCCACACGCCAAAGTCAGTCAACTCCTCGTCCGTCCGGCTGACTACCACGTCCTATTGGATCTTCTTTTTTTTAAATTTGCATTGCATTTATCATTGCCCGATACATTTCCTCTTCGACTTTCTTTTTTAACTTTCTTTCACAAACCATGTGTCACTTTTCTTCATGCATGCGATGTGATGCGATGGGATGGGGATGGACGGGAGCCCGAATAAGTATAGCAGTAATAACGAATAATGACATTCAGTTACTCATCCATCCCGTCCTTTCTTTTGTAAAATGATTTGTGCTACCAGCAGTGACTCGATACCCTGGAGGAATATGGTTGGTCCCCCTATACATACTTTAGTTTATTCTATTAATTTGCTTTCACAGCACAAGATAAAGGGTCCATACACATTGGCACACACAATTTCAACCCTCCATTATTTCATTTCATTCTACTTTATTACCTCGACTCAATTGAAAAATGCTAACGTGAGCATAATCATAATCATAAAGGAATGTATCATTTGATTGGTCAAATTGGGAGAAAAGTGCAGAGCTATACTCTTTCGAGTTCTTTTATCATCTCCTGCGAAGGGTTTCATTTCATCAAAGCCATATGCATTTTCAATTCAATGTCATTTACAAAAATGGTCCTCTTTTAAAAACGATAGAGAAGTTTTTGGAAGGAGAGAAAGACCGACCGACCACAGCAGGAGAGAGAGAGAGAGAGAACAGTGGAAAAGTGGGGTCTCCTTTGTTCTGCAATTGTGACATACTCAACAGGATAATGGGAGACTCCGCCTTTGAATATTATGGGGTGGAGAGACCTCGTCAAGAGCACTCCTATCAACCCACTATTTAACTAGAGATGGTCTCATCTCCCCTCATTATATCGCCATTCTTTTCTTCTCCTCAACAATATAATAATAATAATATTATTAAAATGATGTCAAGACAGGCTGTCTACCCCCACTAAACAACTCTTCCTTCATTAGACGCTCACACTCATCTCTCGTTAATATTATTTTACCACTTGTCTCACCTTACCTCCCTTCTTCAACATCATCAAGACATTCTGATCTTTCTTTTTCAAAGTCTAGGCAATTAGGACTGGCCCACATTTGCTTTTTCCCACAAGACTTAGCTGATGTCGACCGTCTTACATTAACAATCATAGAGTATTTATTGTTCAACAAAAGATGTAGATTGGTGAAAGGAAGGCAGCCGATAATGCGAAATGTTTTCAGCCACCAGTATGTTTTGACTTCTTTCTTTTTTGGGATGGACACACTCAAGAAATGCCTTCCACTGATTTTAATTATCTCTCCCGTGCACATATTGACAGAATCCTTTAACAGGGATTGTTAAAAATTTTCACTTCCCTTTGCCCTCTACTGTGGTAAAACAGGATGAAAGCACAAAGAGAAAGAGAGTGAGCAGGTGTGGACGGAAATGTAGAAGACTTAAATCTCGGCTGGGGTTGACTGAGAGTCAAATCCTCGTAGCCATTGTTACCATGAGGCTAAGGCGATTTACTATTGAGACAGACATTCTCTCTTGTTCTAAGTAGCAATTTATTATATTAAAACGTTACTTTACTCCATTGACATCTGATTCTTTCATCCATTCATCCAGATTTATGGATAGCAGTGGGACAACAATAAAATAATGATGATGACACCCTCTGACTCCATTGTCATGGGTGCCTTCAACTTCCTCTCGTCGTCAGTTTTGTGTCGTCTCCACTGCGTCTCTTAAATTTTTAAGGCTACCATGCTCCAAAAACCCTGAAGTTGACCAACCTCTTGGTGAACTTCTAGATTTTCACAAAAATTAACGGATGGTCAAAAATCTAATTCATCTTGCCATTTACTAAACGATAAGATGAATGCAAAACGATTTGTCTAAGACGGTGTGGGGGGTCTTAATACAAATGAGCAGTTGAACACCAAAACATTTAAATCTTGGAAAAGCTGAAGCATTTCATAAGCTTGAACTGCACAGGTGTGCAATGGATGATTTGTTCGTTCCATCCAGTTATGCGAAACACAACGGATGCTATGGTTGGGGAAAGGGTTAATTGAACAAGGGATTAAGTTCCATTCCTCTCATCTTTATTTCTTTAATCGGATATACTAAACTAACTTATTAACTTCATGTCATGTCGTTCTATTTTCTCCTCTCTCTCTCACCCTCTTTTCTCCCTCTGACGAGATTAAGATATTTGTATTTGTTGAATGCAGAAGAAGAGGTGTAGTTTGTAAAGTGGATGGATGATGATGGGTGGGTGGCTGAAGTTGGGGATGGATCCTTGACAAATCTCTCACACACCTCTTACAATGAGTGCTCCTATACATTTTAATTTTGCGGCCTTTGTTGTACACACACGTACCTATATCTTTTGTACATTATACAAATGTTGATGAAGAAGGAGAAAGGGTTAATGAAACCGGAGATTTTGAATATATATATACCACCACACTCCACAC
Source organism: Isotomiella minor (assembly GCA_034696445.1). Classification (NCBI taxonomy): domain Eukaryota; kingdom Metazoa; phylum Arthropoda; class Collembola; order Entomobryomorpha; family Isotomidae; genus Isotomiella; species Isotomiella minor. Next base: position 9,000 of record JAQIWU010000266.1, read on the forward strand.
TGGTGGATTCTAATCTACTTTCCAATTTAATTTCCATTCATCCTATGAACAGTTGAGGTTTAACTAAAAGATAACTCATCTTCTGCTATCCTTTGAGAATAAGGCTGGCTGACATGGCCCAGTCAGACGAAAACTCATACTATACCGTATCTTCTACTTGTATCCGGGTTCCTAATAGTAGCCGGGTCTAAACATTTGGTCCAGAAAAATTATAAATGTCTGTGCTATAGCCAACCGGGGAAATTGCACCAAATCAAGCCAAAGATAGGAATAAATTCTACACTTGACAATGACTGTGCCGAACTGGACAAAGGTCAACAAAATTGGACACAATACTTGGGAGTGGGAAATTTTGTGACCTGGCTGGGGGCTACTAATAGAACGGGAACGGCATATATGACCGTCCTATGAGGACGTGGTGGGTGGTGGTGCGTGTGTAATAGAATAGCAGCTTATTTTATTATCACAGAAGTGGGTTTTATATGAGAGACAATGAAGCGTCTCTTCTCTCTATTGTAAAACGAAGCACATTTTCTTATCTTGTAATTTCACAACTTTGTGCATAAATCCAAAGCATGAGACAGGGCACAACTCAGCTCAACTCTCTTTCCCTCTCCTCACACACACACACTCCCTTTGCTTTTGCTAAAGTCGGTGAAAGTATCCCTCGCCTCTACACCAACCAATTAACCCAACCTTGTCTTGCGGTTATTTTCTCATATGCGAGCACGAGGAACATGTCTTCCTACTGGATCTTGGATGTCATATCATTTGCCAGAATAACTTATGAAAACAGTAGAATCCCCCATACAACCTTCCTTCGCTCGTGTAAGAAGATATACTTTCACTTAACTTTGTTTTAACTTCTCCTTTCTCTGTATCCTCCCGCATGCACTTTACCCTCCGCAGAAATTATTTATTATTCCTTTTCGATGAAGAGGTTGACTGGATTTAGTCTATTTTATGATCATAAGTCCTTTTGAAATGAGAAGTTGGAAAGAATTGCGCTCGAAATATTATTTAAAAGTCATGAGACAAAAGTCCTTTGCGACTTGTCAAGTATTCTTTCAATTAAGTGAAGAAAGAGAGGATTGTGAAGGGACGGGAAATAGGTATGAAAATTGTCTTACCTTGACTTGTGATTCTGTCATTCCTAAAGCATAAGCTAACTTGGCACGTTCAGGACCTGCCAGATATTTGGTTTGTTCAAATGTCTTTTCCAGGGCGAATATTTGATGACCACTAAATGTTGGGCGAGTGTGTTTCTTCTTCACATCCTTCTCGTTATTTGACCCACCAACTGCAATATTTTGACAATAAAATTAATCGCATTGAATATATGTGTTTACTCAGTTGTATTGCAAGGGAAATCATGTTTCACACATCTCATATTGTATCTGGCACGTGACCTGCGGGTGTCTACATTTTAGTAAATCCCTCACCCTTTTGGTGGCCGCCTCATTAAATTAAACCACCACCGAATTGTGATTTTGTAGCATCATTTGACCTGCGCCAATTGGTGTCTAGATACGTGATTTCACATTCTTGTGAACAGAAACAAAACACAGAGGCTTACTACTTGCATCATTTAAGGACATTTATTATGGCATCCGACTGTTTTACAGTCATCATTACTGTAATTATTGAGCTGTTTTGATGCAAAGAACGTCAGGTTCAGTCAGTAGTGTAAACATTCATGAAGGCAATAGTATCTTGTCTTTTAATCAGATTCATTTGTTGTATAATATTCCTTTTGCATGGCAATGGGAACAGCAGTGGGCAGCTCCATGTTCAATCTTCTCGATAAGATAATAATGACTTTTGCCTTGCATGCTCTGTTTATCTCTGCCAACAATGATGGGAAAAGACTCACTCCTTTCGCGGTTTATTATACTCCAACAGCAGTAGACAACTGGATAATGATATCTTACGCAAGGGGTAAGGGTGGGTACACAATTGTTTAATTCGGAGAGATGGAATGATATACCCTTAATGCGGAAGGCATGGAGAGAAAGAGAGGAGGGAAATATCGCAGGCAGAGTGAAAAGATAAAGATGGTTGACTTCCAAATCTCTAAGCAAATAATGAGAATTAGGCTGCTTTGCTTCACTTAATTGGAATACAGATTAGACTCGTATTTGCATTCTATTATACGAGTTTTCGTGTTTGTTCCCCCACAACCAAGTCAATATGTAACCAATTCGCCTCTCTGTAATTTGTCCAGTCCTGATAGTACACTGTGTAGATTGTCATTGCTTAGATTTTGCACAGGACTTCCATGTACAAGCCCAGCTTTCACCATGTGAAACCGGCCTATTAAATAGTGGTTATATGCGGTTAAAAACTTGAAAAGAAGGAGGACGAGTTTCTTACAAGCAATGCAGTACGAAAGAAGAAGACAAGAAATGAGCTCTCTAGATGTGGTTGGCATTCAAAGAGTAACACAAAACAAGTCCTGTTAATTAAAATGTTTATGTTACGACATAACCAGTCACTTTTTATAATATTACGTCATGAGTCAGGACGAAATGAGGGAATCAGAGGAGCAGAGTATACACTTCCCTTCCTTCCAAATTCTTATCACTAATAAAGTATAGTGGGCCCATTAAAGTCTCTTACTTTAATTAGTGGCTCCTGTTAATAATAATTGCCATGTTCTTTAATTTGGTCCAACGTGGTCCACAACACCACATGGTTTAAACGATGCCCCTGTCTACAGTAATGGTGCTTTTTCTGTGTACTACAGAGTCCAACTACTTATGGGAGAAAGCTCACTTTCCCCATCTCAAGAAAGTGGAGAGAGAGAGAGAGGCATGACGACGAGAGTGTGGTTAGTAGTTGGAACTTGGAACGCATAGTAGTGCGGTGGAGGCAAATTACCATACTTTGTTCATTACATTTCTCTCGAAATTAAAAACTGGGAGAATTTTCTCATCTAATAAAGTGAAATTGTAAAGGGGAAGAAGAAGTGAGCTACAAATGGGAAATAATAGTAGTGCCGTGTTGGTTTGGTTGGTGGTGGTTGGTTTTCATACAACACCTAAATCCCGTTTTCAACCCAAAAACTTAAACTTTTCTCAGCCTTTTTATAATGCACTTTATATTTCCACTTTACTTTCTCTCAAAAACCGTCGAAGTAAGTCAATGAATCCTCCTCTGCTTTCATCTTCCTCATCTACTCCTCTCTCGCAAACAAGGCCAAAAAATATAGATGGAACATTACTCTCGAGCGGATATAACTTTTGATGCTTCTGCTGCTGTTGGGAGGATAACGATGTTTCTATTCTATGACTCCTCGTTTTAGGCTTTATATTCTTATAATCAACTTGCCCATGAAAAGGAGGAGATGCATAAGATGGAAAAGAAAAAAGAACCAGCCCCATGCACATCACATAATACAACTTTGTCTATGACTGAGAGTATCACTACTATTATTATTATTTTATTCCGCTTCATCTCTTTCCATTTCACTTTCTCTCATTCCTTTAATGCCAACTTCTTATTACTTATGGCCTTCATATCCCACGGGGCCAGTAAACTATTTTTATATTTGCACTTGGCAAACCGTGAAATAAGAACAGACTAACTGTAGGAGCTCCTTTATTGTTTTACCAAAAAAATACTCAGCGGAAGGAACGTGCGGAAGAAGAAGAGGAGGAGGATGGAGAAAGTGGAGAAAAGAAAATTGAGAATTTGATTAAATGAAGACTGAATTGGGAGGAATATAATGGCATTTGATTGTTCATCAGGGAGGGATATTGAATCATCATCTTGAGAGACCATATCAATTTGATTAGCTTATTGAGCTGACTGTGTAGCTTGGTGAGGGACAAAGTCGCACATAAATAAAGCTCTCAAATATTCCATATCCTTTTAATGTGAATAAAGATGATTGTACTCTTTACAGTTTAGTAACATTAAACGGGGTATAACGAATAAATTTCAGACGTTTGAATCCTATTCCACAGTTGTAATTAAATTAAGGCCAGTGGTGTTCGATTTTCAAGATTAAACGATACGATGGGGTCATATGAGAATAATGGAAAAAGGAATTGAATAACAGAACTAACTTGACTTGACATGACACCCAATTCATGAAGGCATGTAATCTAATTTTATAGAGAATCAGGCTGGGATTGAATGATACATAAATAAATAAATATACAGGACCCATAATCAAACGAAGACGGGGATGAGCTGGAAGGGGAGATGTATTGAAAGTAACAAAGGACGCTAAAAATTACACAAACAAAATTGCTTAATTAATGTGTCAAATGAAGAGCGAGAAAAGGAGGGGGTGGATTCGTCCTGGGTTTGTATATCCTTAATCAAATTACTTGTAACTTAATCAGAAAAAGAGCTCTTAATGTAATGCTCGTAAATGAATATTATCACCCCATCCCATTATCATTATTACGGATTCATTTGGGCAGAAATAATACAAGAAAAAATTGTGCAGACTCACCGGAATGATTGTTGCCGCGATCTCTCCATAAGTTTGGATTTCCTACAAGACCTTGTAAACCTGGCCAATAAAGTGCGGGTCTGGCAAGCTCCAGTTGCTTTCCTATGGCACCCATCCATGCAGTCCCGGCCATGTGACTCATGGACATTCCCATACCTGGGGGTAGTCTGGCCAATCCCGCCGCGGCCCCTGCTGCTGCGGCACTAGCATTGACGACTGCAGACGCGGCTGCCATGGCAGCGCCTAATGTTTGTTGTGAAGGACGACTTAATATGTGATCAATTCCGTGGGGTGTGCCTGAGGCCGAGCAGGAGGACGTGGATATTGGAGGCGAGTGCATATTCTGCAGGTCAAAAAAGACACTCGTGTCATCATCATACGACTTATTTGAAAGGCAGTTGGTTGGGTCACTTACGTGTTGGGGGAGTCCGTGGGAGTTTTTTAGGTTTTGAGCAGCAGCTACAGAGGTAGGGGTGTAGTGTTGAAGCATTGCGGATTTCATTTCTGTCATGGAGTGAAGTGCTGCTAAGGGAGGGCTGCCGAGGACAAATGCAGCCGCAGCGGCTGGACTAGTTGCAGCATTTCCTCCTCGACCATCCATATTACCTGCGAGGTGTGCATCAATCAGATCTGAAACCCCTCACTTTTATAATGGTGGCTATAAAGAGGCCTGGTTTATGTCATATTTGTCAAAGGACGCGCTTTAAGTGGCAATTTGCAGGCAATGAAATACAAATCTGGCTCAAGGTTTCATTGCTAGTGATGAGAAACAATGAAATCATTTTGTAGGAGTGGAAGGATGAGGAGGAGGGAGTGAATGAATGAATGAATATCGTTAAATGAGGAAAGGAAAGGAGAGGAAAGTGAAAGCCTGGAACGGAGAGAAAGCGTAAAATAATGTCTCAAAAACACTTCAAAAACGAACCTGCGAGGCTGTTGAGATTGAGCAAAGAGAGCATTGAGGATGCAGGTGACCCAGCTGTCGCAATGGGTGGATTGGCGTGAAATTCCAACATTCTTCCTAATGTTCCTCCGGAATTTACCTATAAATTCATTCAAAGTCTTGTCAAACCTTCATTTTATTCACATTTCTACACTCTCACTGCATCCAAAACCCCACACGACACGACACTCAGTCTGCATTGCATACATCATTCATCAGTTTCTCCGTCTGACAGTGGAATAATTTGCCAATCTTTCTTTCTCTCTGCTCTGCATGCATGACGACGATGACATCTCATCACCTCATTCATGCACCTTTTATCAATAACCCACTTCCATATTTTCCATATTTCTACAATGAATTTTTCATACATCTCGTGAAAAATTCATTCTCTCTTTCCCTCACGTCATGATGCAGACATAATAATCTACACTTATTGTGTGCAGAGGAAAATTAGTGTAGAGAAAGCTATCAATAAACTTTCAAACCTACCGACGGGGAACTGCTGACTCCGGAAAGTGGAGAGGATGAACGGGTCTCACTTAATGACGGCGGGTTAGAATCGTCCGTCAATGCTATATTTTCACGTAGAGTAGCCGTTTTGAAAATCACTTTGAACTCTTTGTGACAATTGAAGGCAGGAAAATAGATTTCCCTCTTGTGAAGAATCGGCTAAAACTTGATGATGAAGATTGAAGTTCCAAGAAGTGTGAGACACACAAACACTTAAACACTTTCACGGCACAAGGAAACTAGGAAACTACACCTTGAATTCATCCGGCAGAAAATTTCAATGCGCATTTTGCAGTCAAAATGTTTTGGTGGTTTAATTGTGTACTCTTTTAAAACAATTGTACACTAATCCATTCTGCAATTTTTATACAAATTGCTACAAGTCGTTCACATTGTTAGTGACAATAATAGGCACCATGAAAAAAAAACGAGTGAAAGTGAGACGCTAGGTTTTTCCAAATTCTGTGAAGGAGAGAATGTGAGAATGAGTGAGTGTGTGGGGGAAAGGAAGGACTGAATGTTTGTGCTCACGATCCGACACAGGATGATCTTCTAATGTGACTCAATGTGACTTTCCTCAGGAAATAATGTTGATTGCACTCCCAGAGAAACCAAGACAAACTCAACTAAAACCAAACTTTAGCAGCACGAGGGAATGGGAGGGTTTCTGTGTGTGTGTGCGATCGGACTTATCGTGTGAGAGCGAATGATATTGGACTGACTGACTGTGTATTGGCTTGGGTGTTTGAGGTTGAGACTACTGAAGTGTAATTCCGAGATGAGATGAGATGAGTTCAAGTCAGAGGCTGAGTTCTGAATATCTCATGTTTGCAGTGGACCCTTTCTTTTTCCAAATCCACTTCCATTGCATTAGTGGGACTACTATAGTGGCACATATTAAGGAGAGGAGAGCACCCTTGCCTGCTTCAACAATGTGGCATGAAATGAAGTGAGCAATCAAATCAGCCTTGTGCATGATGTAACGTTGGTTGATATGGATTTTTAGGTTTATTATGGACACTCAGATTGTACCTGACTGACGCAGATTATTATGTCACACGTTTTATAGCCGACACTGATGTTCAGGTGATCCTGAGACAATGTTCCAGCTGATTAACTTAAATCAAATCAGCTGAATGTGCACTTTTACAGCTGATTGATGTGTTTCAAAGCCTGCAGTTGCTTAATTTTGTTGGTAATGATTCCATGGTACACCATACATAGAAAACGATCCCTTCCTTGCAAGTGTATTGAGCTAATAATTCGTGTCACAGGAAAAAAAGTCACTGTACTGAATCATCAAAAGGAGAAAGAAAAAGGCATTCCGCTTTAGAAATGTTGCCTATTAAGTAATTGTAGCCAAGGGAAATTGTACAATGGCTTTGTATTTCCTGTTCATTCATTCCTTTTTTGCTTCCGCTACTTTTGTTATATATGAGGTGACAATAACAAGACTGTGAAGGAATGCATTCCTGGAGAAAAATATATAAAAATTGGAGTACTGTCGAAGATAGAGATAATGTTTGCGAGCGATACGTATTTTATTAGTCCCTTTATCAGTTAGTTGACCCCTTTAAATCAGGGCCTAAAAAAGGGTTTTTCAAAACGCTGCTGCAGGTCACGAGTACCTGTGAACTTTTAGACTTTTGTGGCATAGACATCATACTAAAATATACTTGCTGTTTAAATAAATGTATAGTTATTATCGAAATTGCGTCACAAAATAATGCTAATCAATTATAAACTATTATTGGGGTGGAGAGCATTTAGTGCGTGAAAAGAAGGCTGGAGCATCAATACGCTGGTTCCTCTGGTTTAAAGGGAAGCGAGGCTTGGAAGTGGTTGGGCAGTGGTTTTTGATTCTTTGTGGAGGGAAGAAGAAGTAAATGAGGAAGAAGCATGATTCTTCTAAAGTGAAAGGCGAAGGAAGAAGCGAGTAACAAAGGAAAAGGTTGGGATGGGGTGGGTTTGTGAGGCGGAGTGGAGTACTGGGATTGGACCAGTCCTCCCGTTCAGCTACTCCGAGTGAAGACGGAAGTGGATTGAAATCAATTTCCAACTTGGAGACAAGCTGATTTGAGTTGAGTGAAAGTGAATGTGAAATAGAGGATGAGAGGCCAGACCGGAAAGACCTTCTTTCTCTCTCTACTTGCGCATTTTCCTTCCCATTATTTCCCACTTTGGCCCCTGACCCAACCCCGTATTTAATTGTTTCATTCTTAAATTGACTCTGTCACTCCTCTCACTTTCTTTATTGCTCCTAATGAGCCTCCAATTAGTTGCATTAATTTCTTTTCCTTCCTTCCTTCCTTCCTTCCTTCTCAGCAACAGCATTTCACCATACCAACAGAGCCGCACGTGTTGTGTTGTGGTCCTTAGCTTTATTTGATGCCCTGCCCTTCCTTCCTTAGTCTTGTGTATTGAACAGATTTTATGATATGTATGACCTCTGCTTCATCATAGGCTCGTACCATACCACAAGGAATTTCTTCGATTTAAAAGATAATTTACATTTTGGAACATAGAGGGTAGTTTCAAACCAAGTGAATTATGATTGTGTAGAAAGCATTTATTTTGATTAACTTTGAACTAGTATTATACAAACCTTCTTAGCTTGATTGACAATTTTTTTTAAATTGATTGTTTCTAAAAGTTTGCATGAAAATGTCAATTTTTCTGAACAACTGTCAATTCATATCTAACTAATTAAGATTTGATGGTGGCACTTACATGCGTAATATAACAAGGCTCCACGCACTTAATTTAACCTTTTTTTGTCCTTCTTCAGCACTTTCATGGAGCGTCCTCGAAGATATCTGCTATGTATCATTTGATAATTTCCAGAAGTACGTTATTTATATTTATTGCAAGTTGTATTGATTTGATAAGTGTGAAAAATCACCGCGTTGATTTTTACCAGTTCTGCTTAGAGAGTAAACTAAAAATTACATTCTTCCAAACCAATCCTTGGAAGTGGAAGTGTACTTGTTTGGCAGCGTCATGAAGCGTGTAAAGGGAAAGCACAGTTGGTTTTACTTTACTGATAGCTGATGCGAAGAAGAATAAATGACTCCCCTGAATTGAATGGATGATGATGCTTGCTAAGTAATATTTGGCACTTTGGTTCGCATTGCCTTCGGTTCATTTGTTTGTCTGATTTGATTTAATAATTTTGTCCCATCAACTCAGCCTGCACTTTTAGTACGAATGAGAGGAGGAAGGGAGCTCTTAGGAGAAATGAAAGATTTGCGTTTGCCCCATCTCACCCCAACTAAACTTTGGTTAAACAATAATGTTATTAGATCGAAATCCTCGAATGGGTTGCCTCGCCTGTCTCCACATCCTCTCTTTCTCTCAATTCTCAGGCAGTCGTCAAAATCTAACCTTTGCTTTTTCTGGTTAGAAAGTACCCTGTTATTATTAGTGTTAGTGTTTGTAAAGGATAGATGGATGGTTGTTGGAGGAGTGTTCAGTCAAGTAAGTGATCTCGTTCTACTGGCATTAGTGAAATTGGGTCTTTTGTTGGCACTACTGAGAAAATTGATGCTTAACTTAACATCATCAAACCGCCCAAGCAATCTTCCTTACTTCCTACGCAGATCCATGATTTGAACAGAAAGTGCACTCCTTTCCCCTTCCTCCAAATTCGATTACAAAAATTACGTGCCTTTCCTTTCTTCGGATTGTTCTTGTAAAAGATTTTAACGTTATGTTGAGTTTCCGCACCTGGCAATTAAATGAATTTGTGTATTGATGAAATCTTTTCCACTGAACAAGCCCACTTACCTAAGTATTGATGCATTGTAATGCAATAATGGAGTTTCCCAATTTCATCTCTGGTTTACCATTAAACCCCTTGGATTACACTTTGCATGGTAAAATCACATGAACAAATGAAAGTTACTCATCCCTTGTGTCGACATTTGCTGGACGTCAACAGGACTTTACCACCACGTTGGTCTGATTTGAAATGTTTGGCCTCACTACTACTTCCTTGGTTGGAAGAGAACCCTATATCACATGTAAAACATAACGGATTTGGTGAATGTGAAGAGGAGAAAGTAAGGGAAAGTGAGAGAGTTGGTGTTGTCGGCTGTAGTTTGAAACCAAATTGTTCATTAATCTCCATTAGAAGGATGATGACGCTGGTTTATAGAGAGATTGGATTCTGGCATAGAAAGCAGATAGATAAAGTAATGAAAAGCCTGTAGGATTGACCTGCTCCAACCTGTCTCCCAGGATTAATGCGGTGCTTTCATTTAAAACATTGGTGATCGCTTGTTCCTGAGAATGTTGAATGAAAGTGACTAACTTCCTATGGTAATGCTAATGTTTTAAGCCAGCCTCTGAGGTGGACAATCTTGTGCCATTTGCAATCAAATAGTTGGAGGAAGTTAATCAGGGAAGGCAAGTTCAGGGTAAGGGACTTAAAGCGGTGTCCTCAAATAATCCGTTTGTATACTTAAACAATTCCACACATTCATGTATGTATGTGTGTCTGCTGCATTAAAAGTATCACCGAAAAAGAGAGGGGGAGCTGCAAGGAGTCATTGCCATGCATATCAAGTGCTCCTTCCTGGCATTTATTATTATTGAGATTCAATTCAGCATTCTATCTCTGATACTCTATATATTCCATCATTTTGGCTTCACGGGCTGGCAAAGAGCTCCGTGATACAAGGACTGTGATTGAATTGAATAGCCAAATTAGATTACAACCTCTGGAGAGAACATTTTGGGTTGATGGGGGGCTGATGAAATGATCTCCAATTCCCATTCCCTCGAGTTCGAGTTGTAAGTGTACTCATCTATTTGTAAAGCTTTTCATACTTAATTTTGTCCCTAATTTAGAAAAACGAGTTTGCCCTTTAGTTAACATTTCATCTCATTAAATTAAATAAAGTCATATTCCTTTCACTTTCACTTTCACCCCCGTAAATTATTGCTTCGCTTAGGCGAGAAAAGGTTTCAACTGTTATCAAACTAGTGGATTGATTGTCAATAAATAATCGACGAGGATGTGACTATACTGGAGGGGCCAGCTTTAATCCCGTCCTTTACGTTCACAGGCAATAGTCGATGTACATCAATGGATAAAACTAATGATAAGATTCTATAACATTGAACTTGTTGTAATAAATGATGGGGAAAGGATAGAAAGAAATTGGGGAAGGAGAAAAGTATGAACCGATGACATTAGATTTGAAAGTGGTGAAATTTATCCCCAAGACATGGATCATGAATACCTTTCGTCTTTCCATGTCACATTCTGTTAAAAGAATCTGCATCCAGTTCCTCCTTCCTTCCTGATTCAATCTCCTTTGCGTGAGTCAGTCAAGACGGAAGGTGTGAGTGGGACGGGAGAAAGCTATAGGAGGACACGAAGGAAAGTAGTAAAGTGTGGGAGGGTAGACAAGTTGGCATAATAGTAATAATGTGAGGAAGCGGAGATGGAGCATTTGAGTCAAAGTCAGATTATGGTGGATGTCGGTAAAATAGAAAGGATTAGATTAGGACAGGAGCATGAATTTCCTTCTTTTCTAAAAAATCTTGTGTCCTCCACCATCCACCACCACTAGAATATCAACGACTCCGCTTATTCCCACTCCCACTTTCAACAATCCAATCTCAGACTTTTAATTTTTACGTTCACGTTTGTCAGCCTCTCGATTCCTTTCCGTTGGAAGAAGATACCATTGAAAAGCGAGGTGGGAATGCAATGAAAGCTAATGTTTGGTTGGCTTAGGAAATGTGGAGAGGAAAGGAGTTCGTGACCGAACGAGAGAGAGGAGAGGAGAGAAAAGAGTGAAAGTGTAATAAAGGAACGTATAATAATGTTAAATGGGATAAATAAACAGTAAGAGTAAATGATGGAGGAAGGATGTTTGCATTGGCATCGGGTGGACTGATTTCGATTTGGTTCTATTATGTCTATGAAAAGAGGTTGATTCAGTTGGCTCAGTGCCTTTTGGAATGTGGAAACGAGGGAAATGATGGGATATGATATGGCAAATGATACTCTGGATCCCATACTCTTCCCAACATAAAAGGCCAAATTATATAATTCCATTTCCCATTTCAAGATGTGATTTGTTACCGACATAAAAGTCGCCTTACATCCTATTTCTTTGTGGATTGCCTAAACTTTCTCCATTCTCGGGACCTTCTCAGTCCATCATTTTACTCCATCTTCCATTGCCCTCTCTCTTTTCCCTTATCAAGTACACTCATGTCAATGACAGGATGGAATCAAACCCAATTCTCTTCGCTTCTTTCTTTATTCCTTCCTTTTTTCCTTCCTTCTTTTTCTGTCTCTTCTCTTTAGGAGTTTATATGGTTGGGCATACATGGTATCATCATCATCTTCTTCTTCGGGCATCATCATCCCAACCAGCAGTCATCATTGTCTTCATCGTCGTCAATGCCGTCTACGGCACCAATGCCACTTTCAATCTTTCACCCCTAAAACTCTTCATTTTATTCGCTGTCTTCTTTCTTTCTTTTCCTTTTTTTTCCACTAACCCATCCCGCACATAACCAAGTTAAGAGAATAGTTTCTCTCTTCCTCACCGCACTCATAAATTGGAACTTTGCAGAGAGGATCGTTTCTTCCGTACTTTTTCCATCATCCAAGGAAGTCTCTCTAACATTGGATGGGCAACATTTTTTGTTCTTTTGTTCTGTCCAATTCAACACTTTTTTGTCATTCAGTTGACCATTGAGACTGTATAAGAAAGTTTTAGATAAAAAGGGCTTTTATTCATTATCAACGTTGCTGTCTTTGGACAGATATTTGTGCTTTTCTAATTGGACTTTAAGACACAAAAGGTCCGACTGTCAAATTGCAAAATATTGTTAAATAAATCCCTGCAGTTGATATTAAATGCTCCCTTTCCATCTGGGCTCAAAGATGCAGATCTTGTGACGACGCAGTTGAAGTAGATGATTATGAGTTACTATGTTCTTAAGGTTGGGCAACCTGCTATATAATTTAATCCTGAGTGGTGTGGGTGGGAATGAAAGCACTGGGGAAAGTGAAAGTCTCTCACGTTGTGTCTCACAAGTGTGTCGTTCCAAGCAGCCCTTTTTCTGAGGGTGACAGCACATGGAAAAAACGGAGCTGAAAGAAAGTTTTCCTATAATTTTTTCTAATTTGAGCCCATTTGAAAACTAATTTTTACTGTTTGGAATCTCATTCATAATGCGACATGTTGGAACTCATTCTTTCATTTCTACTTTTATTCCCTTTCCTTCCTTCTTTTTTTCTTTCTATTTTTTTAATTCAACGTCTCAAATAGAATGAAAAATGGTGCCTCGTTTCCTCGCCTCTCATTCCCTTTGTACTTGGGAAGTAGAGAACGAACGCTTCAAAACATTTTACTTATTAAGCAAGTAAATGTCATCCACCATTCACTGCCACTCGTCTCAGATTTTTTAATTTCAAGTGATATATTTTTAGTTATCGAATATACGAGTTGCTATATTTATACACATTTCGTTTAATAAAATGACTATCCTTTCCCTTCAATAATGACTGATTTGATGTAAGGCACAAAAAAACTTTTATTCAACTCTTCTCCTCTGCAGTTCATTACAAAACTCGGAAGCAATCTTTTAGTTTGTTGGCTTTATATAGGATTAAATCAACGAAGGAACTTTGCATCCACACACATCTGTCTCTCAATAAATACAATACGGCGCACTTTTTTCCACTAATATTTTTCAGCCGATTGAAATCTGCCCTCGTCTGCAAGTTAGGCGTATTAAATCCCTCTTTGTCTCATCTTCTGTCGAGTGCATATACAAGTCAGACTCAATAATTTGCATATTTTCAACAACACTAATGCTGTGATAAATTAAATTGGATTACTACTTAAGAAGGGCGAATGGAAAGTTTAGGTTGTGGAGCGTTTGTTTGCCCGACGGTTGTGGGCAAAGCCATTACATCTCTCGACTAAAAATATTTCTGCAAGTGTAGTTGAAAGAAAGTGTATTTAAGGAAGGTAGATAAACTTTGCTAACTTTTTTAATTTTCAATTGTTCGAGATATATTTATCGTCTGCTCACAGCTCACTTAGTAGAATGGGAATGTGCTCTGGGCTCAAAGATTTGTAAATTAATTTGAAGTGTCTGTTAAATTAAATGGAGTTTGATAGATGAGACAAGCAACGAGGACTCGGAACTACTTCCTCGCAGAAAGGAAGCCGGTGATCGCCTTAAACGCTGAGCGCTTGAGACGTGACGAAATGTTTTGGAAAATAATACTTGAAGGAGAAACATTAAATGACGACTTAACATCTATGATTCCATTGAAGCGAACACAAATTTTAAATAAATTACAACATCTTCATAAAAAGCAAAGATGGATTGATGATGCCTTCCACTGCTCCCGGTCTTAGGGAAGAATCAAGTGTTAGGAATTTAGTGAGTAAATAGTGTTCATCCATGCATTGAACTGGAAGAGTTACGTCGTTCCGTCTTTTCATTTCTTTTTTATTTCCTCCTTGCAAAACAGTAATGATACGTAATAATCAATATGCGTTGTCATTTCTTTGCATTTCTCGTTGTTTCTTTGTTCTTCCTTCCACAGCTACAAACAAACGAGAAATGACATGAGAAGAATAGGATTTGGATACTGCGGAGAAAAAGAGCAGAGTGAAAGCAGGCAAAAAGATGTTGTAGATGCTTCAAGCCTGAAACGATGAAACAAACTGCACGTAAATTATTCTGAGCAGAGCGAGTCAGTGAACCAGTTCGCTTGATGAACTTTTAATCATGTTGAAAATTGTAATTTCAGAAGAGATCATGGACTTTAGATGACTGTGAAGATAGGCTGGAAGAGAGCGAAAGTAAGTATTTTGCAATGAGGTTGCATTTTATATGTAATTTTATTCCTCGAATCCAGCTGCGGTTAATCTGTTAATGCAAACGTAAAAAGGATGGAATTACTGTACGAATCATCCTCATCATCATACTTATTATGCGGCACTGACTGTTCCCTGTTCCGCCGTGCGAGGTGAAAGTATCTCGGAGAGGGATAATGCTGCTGGGGTCGGTGTCGATGTGGATGTAGGAGGAACGGAGGGGCGGTTGATATTGTCCCTTTTTGTTGGTTTGGGGACATTATAGGAAGAGGAGTGGAGAGAGTCAAGTGAGATAAATGCTGGGATTATAATAAAGGGTTGGTGGGCAGATTGCTGGCCAGGATTGCGTGAAAATGTGCTCTTTATATGCACTTGGGAGAGTGGAAGTGGTTGTACTGTGTGGTCACAGTTGTTGAATAATACCAATTTTATAGTTGCAAATTCAAGTCAGGATCACATGCACAAGTAACCAAATGGGGCGAGCCATTGATCATAGAAGAGCCGTCAGGGATGTCTTTTCTTCACCCACAAAAATCGACCTTCTATACAACCTCTAGCACGACAAAGTCCAGATGAGCCAGCCAGGAAGCCGTCTCTTCTCATATCAACCCTACCATCATGAGTCCCATCCTCTTGGATTTCACCACATTTCCATCAGATGTGACTCCAGCCTCGGACTCAGGTCTCCCCCATAAATAAATCCTCTCCTCCGGTACCCACCACCATCGCCTTCGCCACCACCACCACCACATTCCTCTACAGCAACATTGCCCAGTCTTTTCTTGCGTAAAAAATATGGAAATGAGTAAACTAGTAGTCTGTTTCCGTTCATACCCAATACAACCCAATTCAAAATGGAGAAGAAGAGTATTACATAAATTGAAACTTATGGATATGGGGTGAAGATGTCGAGTTGTGGCTCCATTTCCAAACTGCAAATGGACGTGGATAAGATGGACCTCGCTTACAACAGGCAATAAGCCATTTCCTTCAGAATATTGATGTTCGAGGGGTCAGGGAAAGTATCCTTTCCTTTTTACCCTTGCACTCTCTCCCATAACTTATTTAACTCCACAGCCAATGCCGATAACTTTGATTTTTCTGACCACACCAACCATCATCATCCTCCTTTCACCTATACGCAACAACACACACTCACTCCTTTACCCTCTTCCTTTGATGCCCTCGCATATGAGGAGGTGCATTGACTACAAATCTGACTATCATATCATCTTCCTCTAAATAAATCTCTATCCTTCCTTCTTCTTCCCATGTCTATAGATGAGCAGGGTCCATGGTACGTTGCTGTCTACAAAATGACGAGGCTGAGACTATGGCAAGGAGAAAGCTTTTTGGAATGCTAAACCATTTTGTGAGTGAGCATCATATCATATCTATCTATCGCTCGTTGCATTGTTGGCTTCATATTTTTCCCTTCGCAATCTTAGCACATTTCTATATAATTTTCTTCAGGACATGGAAACAGGCTCCTATTTATAATACGATGTTTTCTAGGCAACCGAGATAATCTAGAATCTACATATATCAATGTGTAAAATCCCAGTGGAGATGGGGGAAAAGGAGAAAAATAATATCGTGAACGAAGCGACCAGTAGTATTGCCTGGGCTGTGGATAAGTAGTGAATGTGTATGTAAGAAATATTGTTCAAAGAAAAGGAAGAAGACTACACTTTCACCATCATTCCTCCTGCCTGCCTTCTTTTTCCCTCAAGAGGAGAGGATGATGATAGCATATGATATTCTCTATTCAAAAGCGTTTGGTGAGTGATGCTGGAGGTGAAAAAGGAAAGTGAAGAAAGAAAAGAAGGCGAGTATCTTGTCCTCGTCTCGTCATGTCGCAAATTTACATACCTCGCGTCACCAGCTTTTATCGCTTTTGCTCACACCAAAAAAAACACAGCCACACACATCCCGCATCACTCTACACACTTGCTCGTTTTTGCATCCAAATTCAAAATATGATGCCATAAACCACATTCTTCAAAGATGTTTAGCGGTAAAAAAATTTAGATCGCTTATCTCATCACATCACATCATCCTGCTAAAGAGGAAGAGTGAGGCAGAGGCAACACTCATAGACTGCCTCTGCAGCATCCATTTATTCACTTTCTTCATCGTCGTTCTAGACAAATATCAAGATCAATCTACCGCTGCCATGGCTGATGTGAGAGCGGGTTGTTCCTTATTTGTTTCGGTAATAATCCTCTTGATTTTCATTCTTCTTGAATAATGAACGTTGTTTCAACCATGTGTCGTCGCTGGCCTCCACGACGAAGGCTCTTCGAGCTTACAATTATGAACCATTCTGTTGGCTACTAACGTAAAAAGTCAAGGGGTCTTTTATCAATACGTTGCCTACCTCGTGGTTTTATGAGCATGACATTTTGCCATTCCCTTATCTTTCGAACTCAAAAGAACAAATACGGAGGTCGTTGTTTGCGTCCAATGCTCATAATGGGTACCTTCCTTCACGGTTTTTATGAATAGATCTTGCCTTTGCGAGGTTCCATGCAGGAATGAAAAAGGAAGGCAAATGTTTCGCAGAGGGTCCTGCAAGATCTCCTTCCTCGTTATGTTTGTTTCCTTAATTCTGCTGGGAATTTAATTGAAGCGATATGTATTCCCACGAATGGAATTCCAGATGAAGGAGGAAAGAAATTATACGTACAATGGCATGAGTAGTTTGTTCAATCCATATAAGGATTTCCGTAATCTAGGTTTTCTCCCTGATGTTACTTTTGTTGCTACAAATTCACTTTTGTCTGAGACTTAAAGGAAGAGACGAAACGGAGGAAAATCGCTATTTAATTGTGCTTTTCCCAAGAGTAATCGTGGCGTTGAGGTAGGTATGAATCGAGGGTGATGATATGATGATACTACTTTCACTTGCTTGCAGCCAGCCACCTTGGCTGATGTTCGCTACATCATCCTCACTCTCCATAGAGAAGGTGTACTGTGATTGGGAAAAGATGTTATTTCTGAGTGTGTACATTTTGTAACGCCGTCTGATAAATCTTTTAGACTAGTATAATGGTACTTATTGTAGCTGTTGTAGGAGATAATGAGTGGGATGGAAGACTATGGGTAACAGACGGATGGACAAAGAAAGTACATAGAGGGTACATGGGGTGAGTGGGTAATTGTAAACTCATTTGGGTCCCAAGGCGAAGCTGGCCCTCACACTGGCCTCTGCTGTGGCCTGGCCATGTGGTTTTGGTGAGGAGGAGTGATGGTTTGTGTGGTGAAAGTCGGTTTCCTTTTACAAAGCTTTGTTTATTCTTCACTTAAGTGGACAGCGGCAAGGGAGGCGGATTTTTTAGTCAAAACTGGCGTTCAAGATGCAATGTATTGAGCACAACAGTAGATATCTAACCCCGGGTGCCATTTCTTCGGGTCCATTATTTATTTCATTCTGGTGAAGTAAGTATTGTATACCAAAAACATAGCATCCTTAGTTCAGGTTCAGTTTTACTATTTTCTTCAAATTATTTTATACTTACCTGCTTTCTCTCCGTGATTATGTAACTACTAATAGCAGTCATAACATCAGTATTGGATTTCATTCTAGTGGTGGAAGAAGGGAGTGTAGTAAAAGGAAAGAAGGAACCATTTGTAGCTTCACTTGTATCTTTTTTCTCTTGACACAATGCAATTTCTATGCTAATGGCTTTTAAGCATTCACATAAACGAATAACCCACCACAAGTGACTTATGTACAGTGTGCTCCTCTTCATCCCTTTCCCCACCATGCTGAACCTGTGGAAATGAAATATAAAGTGGTTTCCTGAATTGTCATTGTAACAGAGAACATACAGATACAAACAGTCAAGGAAACGAAGTGTATTTTATAATTGGCCCAGAATTGTTTCTCTGTCAATACAATAATAAGCCACATTGTTACTTTACTTTATCTGCCACCAATTGGATGGAACACCCACTAGACTCCTTTCCCATTGAAAAATAGCGCAATGTATGTACATGCAAGGTTCAATGGTAAAAATGATCGTGTGACATCACCAACTTGTCTCCTATCTCATCTTGTCTCTCCTATTTCTCTCTTAGCTTTCACTCTACTATCTGCCTATTCTCTTTTACTCACACACACGACTTATCTCCGTGAACTCAATCAAATGTTCAATTTGAATCCCTTATCAACGTTTCAATGGGGTTAAGTGAGGATCCAAAAAGCGTCTCTATTCTTTTTTTGTAAATTCAAATTTCTCGCATGTCTTCTTTATTCATGGTTAAGTTTGTTTTACGAATCAAAATGAAGACGATTGTACGGAATTGTAGGAATGTAATATGGCAATTACAAAAGTATTGAAATGAAAATCCATGGCACCCTTCAAAGGATTCTTGGGTTAATTTCCATCTCGATTTGCCATTAAAAACGTGGAAAGCTTATCTGGCTTAAAGTCAAGCCGTGTGCGTGGTGTGGACAGACATGCCAGTTGAATGAAGGGAGGGAGGATAGGCATTATTATTAATACAATAAAGTAATGGAGAACAGCGTGAGTGAAGTGGGTTTCACTTTGTTCAAAAACTTTACTTTCTCTTTTCCACTCAACTTGTAATAGCCGTATTTATACTACAATCAAAATCAATGTTGTCCCAGCTCAAACCTAACATGATGTGGTTTTCAGTTAGTTGTTATACTTGGCATAGAAAGGGAGGCGGACGGAAGGAAAGCTAAAATGTTAAAGCCTACAAAGAGAGAGGAAGAGGAGCCGATTTCCTACCATATTTCAATCAATTTTCTCTTGTCAGAGCCTAATTTAAAGAGGATTTCATAGCTTTGTTGCCCCAAATCCCTTCCAAAATTACACCAAAATGTCGTCTAATTGACTGAAGGCACAAGGTAGCTGCTCTTTTGTCAAAACCTTTCCAGTAGTGTTTTCAGTTGGGAATTGAATGGGGGTTTTGTTCATGCGGCTTGTTCATGTCATGTCGGGCGAGAACAATCGATGAAATTAATAAGTGTGGGTAATAGTGTGGAAACCAATTCTCTACTCACTCTCTATTCTGTTTTAGATACTTTCTCTTGTTTGTTGGCTCCATCCCACTCTCATCTCATCTCACTCCTCTAATAATGGTCTGAATACAGTCAACCCAGAGATTATAAGGAGAAGTGGGAGAACAAAAAAGTAGTATGGTCCAAGTAATTCTGCTTTGACTCTGCTTTATTACTTCGAGTTACAACTAATTACACAATGCCTGTCTAAGTTCGTAGCTAACAAGTCTATAGCTGCAAGCAGAAAGGAGCGTTTAGCAGTTTGTCAAATTTCTAAGAATGAAGAGCTGAAGGTAGGAAAGACTAGAATTAATGAATACGATTAATTTCATTTCTAAAAGTCATGAAACATTCACGACTTGGATATAAAATAAAATTTCAATGGCAATGGACATGCTCCTTCCATTAAAGCGAATAAATTCCATGTTAGTCAGTTAATTGAGTAAACAGATTATGATTCAGTTTACTTTGAAAGGGGATCAGATGTGTAAACGGATTAGAGTCACGGTACTACTGTGCTTTATTGTGGGTGTAGTGGACTTAGGATTAATGAATTAGCTCCTTCGTTGTTAGGATCATAAACTGACAAATGGCAAAAATTATTGTCGAGTCATTGCATCCTCGCTCATTGTCAGTGACTTGGAAAGAGAGTCAGGAGGCACCCATACGTTGATAAAGCATAATTTAAATGATTCCATTGACTTTTCAATACAAGGCATATAATCTTGATGCAATCATGTTTATTTAGTATGTGAGGCTTTTTATTTCTAAACGCTCAATTCAATTGTCCACGTCCACGACAAAGGTGGTATAGAAAGGAAAGGTTTCTAAACAATTTACAATAAAATCATATGTCATTATATATCGAGATCCTCTGCAACGTAATCATTTTGTTGCGCCACTTCGTTATCATCAACATTGTGTTATTAATTGTTATTCACGACGGTGATAGATATCTTGCAGTAGTTATGTTTCCTAGGAAACGTTGAGGTAAAGCTACTGCAATTCGCAAACCTTGAAATGTCTTTACATTCCGGCATCTGAACGGTTATTATAGCACATTTAGTAAGTGACAAAAGGACGTGGAAATCTGTTTGAAGTCAAAAACTGCAAAACATTGTACAGATATGCGTGCTCGTACAAGTAAAGTATGCATTTCCTGACTTTCTCCACAGAAAAACAATAACATCCACTCGCCATCTGTAGCTGCAAAGTGAAACTTTTTCACTACATCTCCCATCTTCGTTCTTTCTTTGTTCAGCGTTCTTGTGCTTGGCTTGGCGTTAGTCAACTTCCGTGTTGGCATTTTTCAAACATTGAAGCGTTATTTATTGCTTGGGGTTAAATGGATGCAGGGAGATGTAAAAATAAACACAACACCATGTAATAAATCA